>NDGN011552765.1:10812-22067 GCA_002564285.1 Tympanoctomys barrerae | reverse complement strand
AAATCAAGACTTCTGTGTGCTTTTAAAAATATTAAAAACAATTTACATTTCAGACTCCTCTAAAAAAAAAAAAAGAAAAGAAAACGGGGTCAGGGCTGGAGATAAAGCTCAGGGTAGAGGTCCTGTGTTCAGTCTCAAGAAGTGAGAAAATATTAGCCTCTCCTTATAACCTTGAAAGCTGCTCCACCTGAGCTTGAGATTCTGTAGTGATTGTCTTCTGTTCCGTTGTCTACATTTACTTCTTCATAATGGCCTTATTCAGGACAGCGACTCACTTCCAATTCAGGACACAGACACCTGTGGGTTCGTCTTACTGGAAAGTGAGCCTACACTTCTCACATGCTTCCCTTTCCACAACTCATTTCCATTTGCACATTTATTTCTCTACTTATTCTGTCACCAACATAACTTTATGCTCCACTCTTCCAAAAGCCTTCTTTAAGTTAACCACATCAACATTCATCCAGTTGTTTAGACTAACAACGTGAAGACCATCCTTGAACTTTTCATTTCATTCAGCCCAAATGTCACATCCACCAGCAGGTGTAACTAACTTCATCTTTAACTCTCCTACGAATCTGACCTTTCTTTATCATTGGCCTGGTAAGGCAGGCAAGTTAATGTCATGGTCAGAAAGTGGTCAGTGGTAGAAGGGTGCTTTCTGCTATGTGCAGTTGTTCTGGGGCACTGCATCATTTTGTAGTAAGGTTCAGTTACCCTTAGGACATCTGAGTACTCCAGCGATCTTCTGCCTCCAGCTAGTGGATGAGGGAAGACAGAGTGTGAAGGATCACACAAAAAAGTTTTAAGTATGAGATCTAGAAAATGGTCTTCACTCCACAGGGGAAAGCTCAGTCATGCAACTTTATAAGGAAGGCTGGTGACTACATTCTAGCTATCTGCTCCGGAGTAAATTGTATGGTATACCTATCTGACTATACTTCTTCAACCATTACATAAGGAAGATTTCTATATTAGATACTTTTATATACTATAATTTCTTTCTTTCAAGGACTCAGATCTAAATTTGAATTACTTTCCTTAATCCTAGATCTTTCACTTTCTCTACCGGTCCCTATTTCCTCTAATAAGTATGTTCTATAATAAAGCTGACTTGCTATGAACAGACTACTTCTATAATTTCCTATCTACTCTGACCAAAATGCTTTTCTTTTTGATGTACAGTGTGTATGAGTGTTTGTTTCTTTTCTTTTCTCCTAATAGAGTAAAACCATTTGGGGGATAGACACCATGTAAAAAATGTGGAATCTTATCACTTAGTAAATGTGTCCTACACTTATTATGAAACTATACTTAATTGAAAGTACAGTCCTACTGTTCAGATACAACATGTCTAAAAATGCTTTTTTTCTATCCCACATCCTTTCCTGTCTCAGTTAATAAAATAACCTAGCAGTGGAGCTGCTTAAATTCTCAAGTTCATCTTTGATTGTACGTTGTACATTATCCAAATTTAAGGTTAATCTAATTAATATTATCTTTTTTTACTTAAAAAGTTATTGTCTTAGAAACTGAACAATAGTAGCAAAATATTATATATAAAGACTGTTTCAGTTCTTTTGCTGATAATTATAAACCATTTTAACATATCTTTATAAATTATATATATTTAAAAATCACTTTCATTTGTTGTTTTAGGAACATTAATATGTAGACTTACCTATGATACATAATTCTTGTCTTTTCAAATAATATATTTATTGATTTCTGTTCATTTTTTGTTCTGAGAATTTTTCAAAGTTGTCTTTGACTCATATTTTCTGTATGGCCAAATAAATATTTTATTCTTTTATTCTACATTAGTTTTTAGAAATTATATCAGCAAACTATTACCAGCTAGCTCATTTAAAAGAACAGAAATCCATCCCCTCACAGTTCTGGAGTCCTAAAGTCCAAAATCAAGGTCTTGGCATGACTGTGCTCCCTTCAGAGGTGCTAGGGGAGACTCCATCCTTTGCGGTTTCCTGCTTCTGGAGAACTCTGGAGCCCCTTGGTTTGCAGGTGCATCACTCCATCACTTCCCTTCCTTCTCACTTACGTTCCCTTGTGTTTGTGTAGGGCTGATTCTACCTCTCAGGTACAAGCACGCCTATCATTGCACTTAGCACCCGCTAGCTCAGGAAGTAGTTTCATTCAAGACTGTGACACATGCACTGGTACAGAGCCTCTGTACAAGCAGTCCTTTCTATTGAGAAACCTACTGCAGAGCTTTTCAGGGCCATCTTCTTATTCACTTACAGTTCCATTTCTTTTTCTTTTTCTTTTTTTCAGTATATATTTATTGAGGGAAAGACAGCTTCTGTCTGAGAGAGGGACAGAAGGGAAGCCCTGAGTGGGTGGGTCCCCTCCATTTGTTTTTCTATCAATTATTTTTCTACATAAAAGTAACTCCTGATTTTCCCTGAGTTACTGACATTAATATTTACTGTTTTTCTAGAAACAGCCTTCTTTATGCCTTTATTTCCTGTGTTCCATTCTCTATAGAACACCATAGTTATCTTTTTAAAATTGCTTTTTCCAAGTACGGATGAGGTTACGTTGCTCACGCTTTAATGGCTTTCAACGGGTTTGTCACTGTTCAGAATAATTTCCAAATTCTTTAGCAAGGAGTATGTTAAACTGTCACCTAATACTTTAGCTCAACTCCTACCTCTAGCCATAATTATTCAGTTCTCAAACATACTAATCTCATATAACTTCAGAGCTTTTATGCATATACGTATATCTGGAATATTTGCTAGTCACCTTCTTATCATGTCTTTCAGCTCAAGTGTCATCTCCATCTGTAACTACCCTGTCTTCTGCACTGATCATTCCTTACTCAATAATTCAGCTTTATTTTATAGTCTATTTTATCATTCAGTTAAAACACTATTCATTTATATGCTCACTCATTAGCAGTGTTTTTCTCTTTAACAAGTATATAAACTAACTATAGCCAAGCTTTCATCAGGAAAGTGCTGAATCTAGTTTACTTTGCATGTCACAGTTCTATTATTTTTACCTTGAGAGAATACAATCAGCAGTGAGGATTTTCTTATTGATTTAGTGACACAGCATTTTATTAGGCACAGATTCCTCCTGAGTTTGTAGTCAATTTTTAGTTTTTAAAAGTAGTCATTGAAGTATTTTCTCATTTGTTTGGAAGTCATTATTTATAATATCAGATTATAAGAAAACCTGGAACTTTCCCACAGAGCTCTAGAGATTGAAGATCTTTGGGAGGTAGTTATTTACTATTAGAGACAGGTACTGAGTTATAGGATAGATAGGTGCATGATAAGGAAAGGGAAGGAACCAAAGACTCTGAAGTGCTCTTGTTATGGTTTGTGTCTAATTGTTCCCCTAAAGCCTTATGCAGCCATTGGGCAGACTTCTAGATGTTGTGATTAGTTCATAATTCAGTGCTTGGATTATGGGTGTGAGTGCTACTGGGATTATGGGTGTGAGTGCTGCACCCAGCCTGTAGTGGAGAACTTGAATGCAACAGAAGGGAGACAGACTTGTTCTTTTTTTTTTTCCAGAACCGGGAATTGAACTCGGGTCCTTGAGCTTCAGACTTACTCTTGGTTGCCTTTGTTGCCATTACTCCTCCTTTTGCTCTTTGCTGTTTTCCGCTGAAATGATCGGCTGCTCTCTGCCATGTGCCACTATGCCTTGGAGCCCACTGAGTATGGACTGAAACCTTCACTAACTGTGAGCTAAATAAACCTTTCTTTCCTTAATTTTGGGTGTTGGGTATTTTATCCCAGCAAGGAGAGAAAAGCAACTAAGACAGCTCTCATTTAAGATGTTATGACTCTTTACATGCAGAATGTAGTCTCAATTAGCAATGCTATTTCCACTAAGTACATCTTAAATGTTCTTCATGTTTCACCACTGATACATTCCTGGCGCAGTTCTTACTATGCAGCAGAACCCCCCACCACAGGCTGGTGGACTTCAGTTGCGCAGGTGACAGGTCTTGTTGGTTCTGTCGTCTAGAAACAGCTGGTCACTGCACTGCATAGCTGGTCACTATCATGCACATGATAAGAACTAAAGAGAGCCAAGTGCTCTGCCTCTGTACCTTCCCTTTCAACTCCATAAAGACCTCTCTCTCTAGGCGTTTGGGGCCTGGAATTCTGGGAGCAGTCCCTATCAGTGCCCATCAATGTAAAATAAATCTGCCTCCAAATCCTGGGTGACTTTCAGTATCTTTTGCCATTACAACTACTTAGGTAAATTCTAACATATCTACCCTTCTTTTTCTTTGAATTTTATTATAAATATGGGAATAAAATATTTCTGAAAACACTTTTAATCTTATACTAGTTAGGTTAGATATTGGAAAATAATACTAAAGTTAAGATTCTTCTAGGAGGCATCACTTAGCTAGCCTACATGTAAAATCAGTGTGCCCAGATTGCGACTTATTTCATTATGGAATTCAAAAATCTCTCATATTTAGCACATACCTTATATTTAATTCTCTTACAGTTCATAAAAACACTCAGAAGAATATAATAGAATCTAGGGAAGCTTAAGCTTTAATTATTCCTAATTTAGTTTTAAATACTGTTATTAATTTAAAGTAACTCACCCTGGTGCATAATTGCATATAAATATTGCGGCATGTTGAATAGTTCCAACTGTTGGACATGCAGTCACAGCGCAACCAACTTTGTAAGAGCTGTCCCAAACAAGCTAAAATACAGCGTTCAAAAAATACAAAATTTAATTCTAAACATTACGCTCTCATTTTATAAACTGTAATATCCATTCATGCAAAATCTTTAATGAGCAATTCAAGGAAAAATAAATTGCAGTTTTTATGCAAAGGTAAAATTACGGTTTAGGAGAACACTTCCAAAACCCTTTTTAGAAAAATACTTTAATAGGTTCTGTTAATCCTGTACTGGGACAAAAATGGCTTGAGAACACTAATCTAGAATAATGCTTCAGAGCCAAAGTCATGTCTCCTGTGTTAATTTTCAACCCCAGACTGGATTGTAGTTCTAGGTCACTGGGAAAGGTGAGGAAAAATTGGAGAGAGGAAAGGTTTTGCAAAATTGAAGTTGTAAGTAGAAGAGAGAAAAATCCCATAGAATTATACAAGGGAAGCAGAGGAGACACAGGAGAAATTAAATGGCATCAGTATTTTTCCTTCTTCTGGTTGATGAAATTGCAGGATAAAAACATACAAGGATGAACTGTGGAGAGAGCATGGCAGTCTAGGCACCTGTCCAGTAAGTGCAAGGTATTGAGTTCAATACCCGGTACTGCATGCCCTGCCAGCCCCAAGAACGGGGTGCCTGGCCCCACCCCAAAACTGGGTGCTGTGTCGACCCCAAAACCGGGTATGGTGGCACATGCCTGTAATCCCAGCACTGAGGAGGCCAAGGCAGGAGGCTCAATATCAGTCCAAACTGTGTAGTGAGATCCTGTACCAAAAGAAAAATTAAAAAAAAAAAAAAGGGTCTTGGATTGGAGTGAAAACTGTAGGAATGATGAAAGAGAGCTTAGAAATTCTCTGTATGGCTTTAATATTTCCAGTATTCTAAGTAAACAAGGAAGTATTCATTTTGTTCTGTGGAACTTCTGTGGAAGGACCATTCCTATTTTTTTAAAAAAACCTTATCTTTAATCCTAGTGGTTAAAAGTTAGACTATTAAAAAATGATTCATACATTAAAAGAATAGAAATGTAAGAGTTGAAATGATATCTCGGAAGTCAAACAGAAAACATGAGTGGCTAGGAGATTGGAATTGAGGAGCAGAGAGTAAGGAGTAGAGCAGCACACTGGGCCTGGTGAGATAGCTCAGTGGTCTCAGGTGTGCCTGCTTAGGCAAGCTTAGGTAATGCAGGGACCGTGGCTCCATCCCCAGCACCGCATATAGCTCCACCCCTGACCCCAGGGCGGACTGAGCTGCCACACACACCAAAAAAAAAAAAAAAAAAACAAGCAGCAGTCTAACACTGATATGAAAAGACAATGGCAGATCATTATAAATTTCTAAAGAAATGAAAATTGATAACAAAAAATAAAAAAATTTTGAAGCATGACTTATTTGATGGAAAACATTCAATATGAATAAATTTGAAAATTGTAAGCTTTACATAAACCATGCACTATGTTTATTAATTGAATAATCGTGTTCTAAATATATTTGAAAATTTATTCAGAAATTTCTTGGGGCTGGGGAGATAGCTCAGTAGAGTAAGCACTTGCCTGACAAGCTCAAGGTCCTGAGTTCAACCCCCAATATCTTAAAATAAAAAAAATAAAAAAAAAACAAATTTCTTAGTTCTGATACAAATATTTATGAAAGACCTCAAGAATGCCATGTGGTGTTGAGAATATGAGGAGGAAAAGGAAAGGTCTCTGGCTTCCATGTATTAACAGAAACAGAATTCAATGATTATTTCCCAGATGTGATCATTCACATCTGCTATATGAAGTAATAAAGGGCTGTACAGATAATACAGTGGTTCTGGGCTGGGGAGATAGCTCAGCGGCATAAGCGCCTGCATGGCAAGCACAAGGTCCTGAGTTTGATCTCTGGTACCAAGAAAAAGAAAAAACTAGTTCCATATTCATCATAGAACGTAAGATGTAAGCATGGATTGTTCAACATGAGGAAGGGAAATAATGCTATTAAATTCTGCCTAAAACTTTTATCAGTCAGTTGTACAGTGCTATGAATACTGATTAATACAAAAAATCAAGTTTTAATTTTGTTTAGTATCAATAACTTGTAAATAATTATTACATACTAATAATTTTAAAATATTATTAGTAAATAATTATTTGCTGTATTTTTATTTCCCTTTTCCATATGTGTTATTTTTTAGAAAAGTATCTTTCATCTCTGGGCATGCTGTATGTTATGGCTCCTGGAAATTTTCAGGTTGGATCCAGGATGCGTGATGCTGAGATTAAGGGTGCCCCACCCCACCCTGGGTGCAGGTGGTGCTAACCAATAGGCTCACAGCTAGGATTGAACATACCAGGCTGCTTCTGCTGAGCTGCTTCTGCTGCTGCCCTTGCTTGTCTTTCTGTCTCTCCCCTTCTACTCCACACACTGCTGGTTCTCCTCTGACAGCCCCCTGCTGTGCTGCCTGCCCTTGCAGCCAGCCAACTATGGACTGAGCCCTCTACAAGGTGTAAGTCAGGTAAACCTCTCCTTCTTTAGCTTTGGGTGTTGGATGCTTCTTGTCTAAGCAATGAGAAAAGTAACCAAGACTCTACATCTAAAGGAAGGCTTTGTTGATATGATTTACATAATGGAATTATGGGTGTTTTGAAGATAGTGGGCTGACTAGAATTTTGACTTCAGTACAAGCAATAATTTTACTGCTTGAATTTACTTATAAAGTTTAAACATAAAACCAGAAAGTAAAGCAGTTAAGTCTGTAAAATTCATAAAAACATAAAAATTAAATACCTGAATATAATGAGAACAGTCTGCAGAGCAACTGTCATTGTCAAAAGTATACTTTTTCCTTTCTTCATACCAACTTCTGATGACAATACTTGCATTAAATTCACTTTCAGGGCCAACCCACATATTTTCACCAACAGGATTAAATGTAGGATGGGCCATTTGTACCTCGTCCAAGTGAATATTACGTTCAAACACACATTTCTTCCCCCACGCTCTTGCAGTTCGTGATAGAGCTACATCCCAGGTCTGGAAAAAAGAAAGCCCACAATAAGCAGAGAAAATAATAGTAATAAGGTTTTCTTATCTTCTAAGTTATTTTCTTGGAGTTCTGTTATTTAAGGAAAATGATTCTAACATTGTACTTATGAGTCCTGTTTGTAGGAATTCTAGAGTGGAAAACATACCTGAGATAAACATAGAGGAAACACCCCATAGCTCTCTTCCTACTGACTTATTTTGAATATAGTTCACATATCTTATCACGCAAAAGTTCCCATTTTTCATTTCTTCAAATATACTCTCTGACCTAATTTTCTCAACTATACTATACAGTGTGCAGTATTATTTTTGGTTATGGTCACTTAGCAATGGAGGTGTATTCTGAGAAAGGTATCAGGCACTTATGTCATTGTGTGAAATCACAGTGTATACCTAGGCACACCTGGATGGTGTAACTTACTATATATGCATTTAGACATTTAGACTACATGGAACATGCCACCATATCTGCAGTAACATTGACTGTTTTTCTGTTATACAGAGGTTGCAAATAAGACATGAAGAGGTTAAGTAGATTATTTCATGTCTCATAGTAAATTTTGAAACCTGGATTTAAATTTAAGAAATCTAATTCTCAATTCCAAGCTTGTAAGCATTTTAATTCATTGCCTCCTGACTATGTACAAATAAATTATGATAGTTCCAGATTTATTCAATCATGAGTAAAATTACAGTTATTAATAAGAAAAAGGGGAGAAGTTTAGAGGATCCTCTTAGGGATCTCTAAAGTTTCACAAAAAGGCCCCTGATTTCAAAATTATCCTTAGTAAACCCATGCCAGCAGGAAAGGAACAGGACAAAATTGGTGGATAATAAAGTCACCAGGATTTTAAGGGGAGAGGGGAATAATGCACTGAGAAATTCCCATGGGAAATGTAAGATAAGATATACACAGACTTCATAATAGCTAGGAAAAAGTTTCCAGCATAAGACTCAAGAAGAGAAACTCCCCTCAAAACAAAAAGCCTGAAGAAATAACTTCCAGTCTAGCACTCAGGGAATTAATTCCAACTTGAAGAAATGTAACAGGAAGATATTTCAAACCCAAGAGTTACCTTTCAGACAAAGAGGCTTGATACTCTAAGAAAGCTTTAGAGCTTTACTTAGAATTTTAAGGCTCAGCTTCTATTCTCACTGCTCTTCTGGAGCAATGGCTTGTGAGTCAGACTCACCAATAAACACCTGATCACTCAGTCAGGCAAGAAGATTTAAGACTTCAAAGGTGTGTGCTTGGGGGCTTTGGTTGAGAGATCCAGGGATCTATGGTGAAATTGGTCCTATCCATGTCAAAGCACCATAACTGTTAAAGAAAAAAAAATTGTGACACTGTGAACACAACAAGGAAGATTTTATTCAAAACTATTGTGATAGGTACCAAGACCATCACAATAATAGAGAGATTGGCTAAAATCCAATATACCAAGGACAAGTGGGATTTATATCCATGGAATAGGATGAGGTCAATGGATGACAAATTTCTAAGAAGAAATATCAAGAATTGAGGGGGCCCCATCCCCAGGGCACAATGAGACAGCAATTGAGACTGGGTGTAGTGGCACATGCCTGCAATTCCAGAGCTTGGGAGGCTGAAAACAGAATCACTACAAGTCTGATCTACATAGTAACACCCTGTATACCCTGTACTGAATACATTAAAAAAAATAAGAATTGAGGGGGCTCTTGCAAAACTGACTTAAAGAGTTCTTGCTTAAGGAAGACCAGGGTGGTTAAATACTAAAGGTGGGATAGTCTTTCTAAATTTGGTTACGCAGAATTTTTGATAAAACTTGTCAGAAGATAGGATGCTAAAAACAGGGATACAAGAGGTATTTAGTTTGGTCAAAAAGAGTCTCTGTCAAAATATACATATAACTAATTTTAGAAAATAAACACATTTAAATAATGAATCGTAGCTAAGAGTAACAAGGAGCAAAAGAAACACAGTACTAAGAGACTTATTCTATGTCTTATTGTCTCAGTTACTTTTCTCCCATTGCTGGGACAAAATATCTGGCACGCAAAGTTAAGGAAAGGCAGGTTTATTTAGCTCATAGCCAGTGGAGGTTTCAGTCTAAACTCAGCTGGCTGTAAGGCAGAGTGGCACATGGGAGGGTGCAGCAGCTCACGGCAGTGGAAAACATCAAAGAGCAGAGGAGGGGCAGTGGCTGCAGCAGCTAGCAAGCCTCTCTCCCTCCTGTATTCAGGCTACCCGCCCCAGGTGGGTGTGGCACTCACAGGGATAATCCCAGCATTGGATCATGAATTAATCAGAAACTCTAAAAGCTGCCCCATGACTGCACAAGGCTTTGGTGGTGGGGGAATACCTAGACACAAACCATAACACTTATCCAATAAATTGCTATTTTATTTTTTTAATAGTAATATATCCAGTACTTTATAAAGTAAAAGCAAATACAATTATTGACAAGTCTTATTGTCCTGCTCCCTAGCCTCTCACATCCTTCAGGCCTTACACAGACAGTAGCTGGTTCTTTGTGGATCTGTCCAGTTTTTTTTAAAAATAAAAATTATATTCTTTTCATTTGTCTTACATGAAGTGAGTCAAACTGTACCATAATTTTTTCAAGGTTCAACTAGATATTTTCCTAGATAAATGTGTATAGGTAAAGCTATAGATAGGTATAGATATATTACTAATATTGGAACATTCAAAAGCAAGTTCTAGACCTGGAAGATAAGAAATTCTACACACCTACTCAGGGAAGTACAATATCAGAAAAAAAAAGTAAAGGTCACATAAGAAATTTAAGTTCTAGGCCTATACTATGCATACAGGTGAAGAGTGCTTTTACATTTGCTTACTAAATATGCAAAAATAAAATTAATATAAAAGCTTATTTTAAGAGAGCAGTGAAGCACAATATTACTTTCTTGAAATATTCCCTTTTAATTTATACAACTTGGTCATACATAATTTCTACGGAAGATGATCATATGCTTGAAGGTAAGTATATGAAGTAAAGCGAGAGAATTACACCTGAACAAAATAAGATACTAAAAATAATTTATAAAAATAACTTATTCAAAATGATTAGTAAAACAAGTACAGAAATAAAATAAAATCAGAAGAATAAAACACTGGAGGAAATGGCAATTCTTTTTTTTTTTGTATTTTGTGCAGAGTCTCACCACATAGCTCAGACTCATAGTGATCCTCCTGTCTCAGCCTCCCCAGTGTCAGGATTACAGGCATGCTCCACTATGGCCAGACAGTCATCCACTTAGCATGTCTGGGGTGGGGCCAGTGCTGCACATGGCGTCAGGGATCTAATCCTGGTCCCTGCACTTGCCTAAGCAGGCACTTACTCCACTGAGCTGTCTCACCAGCCCTGGAAATGGCAATTCCTAAATAAAAAGTTCTAGAAATGGTAAAGAATGTGCCCCTTACATATAAAAAGCTGAAAAGAAAACTAGTGACTAAACGGCAGTTTGAAAAAAAATGACAGGGGCCGGGGAGATGGCTCAGGGGAATAAGCGCTTCCCTGGCAAGCGCAAGGGCCTGAGTTC
>NDGN011552757.1:0-13280 GCA_002564285.1 Tympanoctomys barrerae | reverse complement strand
AAAAAAAAAAAAAAAGAAAAGAAAAGAAAAGAAAAGAAAAAGAAAGAAAGAAAGAAAGAATAAAGGAGGCAGAGGAGGAGGAGAGAAAAGTGAGATAAAGGAATTTTTTATCCAAATGTAATACAATTATGTAAAACTAATAGTAAAGAACAAATAAGAAAAAGAAATAATATAAAAATGAGCAAAATAAGGAAAAACATGAAGCAAACGAAAAAAAATCCACAAAACCCAAGAAAGAAATATGAATCTGAAGACACTTCCTCCATATTTTTGAGTGGTTTCTTTCCTGAGCCTGAAATATTCAATATGAGTGAAGGACAGTGAGCCACTATGAAGGACTGTTTTGTTTCCACATTCATGTTTTTTGAGTGTGAATTCTGGCTATTGCTCCACCTTTCCACTGTACATGGTCAATTAATGGTGTCCACACCTGGGCTGCAGTCATTCCAACTGTTTCCATGTCTGTGTCTCTCTGTGTGTCCCAATTCATGGCTTTCTCTGCACAGCTTTGTGGCCTATGTGTTTGCATAGTGTCCTCCCTGCTCCAGAGTCCCCTCTGTCCATACATCTCAGGCTGTGGGAACCATCCAAGCCAAGGCATATTCCTCATCATGTTGGAAAGGGGGAAAACGAACAGACCACTGAGTTCTGAGTTGGAAGTAGGCATCGGAGCAATTGGTGTGGGGGAGGGGAATAGTGAGCACCCTATTCCACTTAATATGAGCACTTTTAGGGCCAGGCCATACATGACCTGCTTGCCTTATACTGCAGTGTGGGACCCCTGGCACCTTCCTGGCCTGAGCTTAAAGTTCTCAGGTGGTTCGATGTTTAGCCTGCAAACCGTCCATGGCTGTCTCTCGTGCCCATCTCCCAATAAGTCACTATGGTTGTTCTGCAGCTCAGTCTTAATCAATTAATCCAGTCTCAACATGGTTCTAATTAAACCCTCTCAAAGAGAGCAATTGCTGCCCTGGATTTCCTCTCTGACCCAGCCTGTCCTGCAGAAGTCACTTTCAGAGTAAAACCCATGCTGTTGTTGCAGTTTGCAGTGACTGCAAAAGGCTGGTGTGGTGGTTCTGCTTTGCTGCTTCTCCCTGGAGCTGCTGACTCTCTCTGAGCCTACCTGTGGCGGCAGCCAGCTGACCCTTGGAGCTATGGCCAGCTTTCCATCCGCCTCATGCTTACCTCTGTATTGCGTTCCATGTCTCCAGCTTATTTGTAGTTTCTAGTTTTCTTGTCATCTCTCCAATTACTTTTTTTTTTCAAAAGTTTCTGTTTCTTTTTTAAATTGCATAGAAATTACCTAATTAATTTTTAGATTTTCTTCCCCTTTAATACAGATATGTAAGATTTAAAAACTTTCAAGTATCACATATGTTCTATTCCACACATTTTAATATAGTTTTTTTTCTACCATAAGTTCTGGTTTTCAGTTTTCCTTATGAATCCTTCTTCGACCCTGACTCTTGTCTTATCTCAAATATTGATGTAATTACAAAGACTACTGCAGAAAATTAAGGATGAGAGAGATTAGAATAATGAATAAATGGAATTTTAGGGATGAAAAATGTGGCTTCTAAAATGAAATACACAGTCGATATGCTTTTTAAAGAGTTGGGCACACGAGAAGAGAATTTATCTAGAATTTGAGTCCCTTGTCAGTTGGTCCCACTGCCCTTGGGCTTATGGTGAGGCAGAAAATCATGGAGGGAGCATGTGGTAAGCAAAAGTGGAGACATCATGGCTCCCAGAACACAACGAAAGAAGGGAAAGCAGTCAGGCTCCTACTCTCCCCTTCAGGAGCATGTCCCCAAGAGCCTACCTCCCTTACACAATGTCTCAGCTTCGAACTGCATTCCAGCTGTACCATGAACAGAGGCCGAGCCTTTTTCATGCGCCCTTGGGGTTCTCCTGCCCTCCCTCGTTTTCTTTTCCTCCTTCCTGGCTACCACAAAGTAAAAAGCTTTTCTCCTCCATCCCCTTCCACCGCAATGCTTCTGCCTTGCCCTAGGCCTAAAGGCAATGGAGCCAGCTGACCACGTGCCTCTGACATCTCTGAAACCATGAGCCAAAATAAATCCTTCCCCATTTCATTTGCTTTGCGCAGGTATTTTGTCACAGCCAAGGCAAACTAACCTATCTAGATTCATTGTGATGAACAGGCACAATCTCAAAGGTAGAATGCAGACCTTCAGGGTAGTCAGAAAGAAAAGACAGATCCCTTAGAAAGGACAGCCAGCATAAGCACCACCTCCCTCCCCCAGAAGAGTAGGTGACTGTAGGTGATGAAGGAAAAAAGCTATAAATCTGTGAGACCATGTCACCCTATGAAAGAATTATGAAGAATGGTAAAATATTGGTAGGAAACAAAATTGAGAAGCTTTGGAATCTGGAGAGCTATTAACTTCAAGAGGAAGATGATGCCAAATAGTATCAGCATAATATAGAAAAATGATAACTATATCAATACACTCAAATATTTCTCAAGGGGTTAAAAAGTCAGAACTAAAGCATTCTAACTAATTATGTGAGTTCAGAGGTGGGAGGACTATTGCTCAATTTTAAGAAAAGAATGAAGTCTACATGAATTTGAAGATTAGATAAATATAGAGAATAGTTTGAAGATAACCATGAAAAGAGTAGAGATAGTATGCAAACATCTCACCTCTGGAGATGTAGGGAGGGAGATAAAGTAAAGGAAATAACTTGTTAATTTGTATGGAAGGTAAGAAGGAAAAGACAAGAAATTTAGGCTAGAACAGAAGAGTGATGTGTAATTTATGCAGTGATAGAGATGCTGAAAAACTAATAGCCTTTCGCCCACATTGAAGGCAAGATGAAGTTGGCTATAGCAGGGAATATGCGCTGTAGAAGAATAAGATGAAGGAAGAAAGAATAAGGAAGCTTCCTGGGGCGGGGTTCGATGTGATCAGGTATCCTGAGGCTGAGACAGTGGTGAGAAGATAGGGTGGGCAGGGGTCTGGGAGAGGTATGAGCCTAGCCTTTGTCCACGTCCAAGTGATGCTAGTGTTGCTCAGAGACCTGAGCCTTCTGGTTCTGCTGTTGAGGCAGGCGGTCGCTACAACCTGTCTCCTTCAAGCCCCTGCTCCCTTTGAAAGTAGGGAAGACAGAAGAGAAGCAGGAGCTATCTAAAGTCCACCTACGCTATTGCAATGAAATTAATTTGTCAGCCCCGCAGCTTGGCTGGTTGCAAGCTTTTGCCCGGACCTATTTTTGCACCTCACCAGGTGAGGAACTGCTGTTCTTCTGTAAAGCTGGGCCGAGATTGTTCTTCATTGTTCTTTGGATTGAAAAGGAGGCAGGAGCCTGAAGCTAGCGTGGCTTGACCTAAGTCGTGCAGTGGCAGGTGGCCGAGCTGCGGATGTGAACCGGCGGCTGTGGGGGGTGAGTTTCAGTCGGAGGCGGCCAGGTTTGGCCAGTCAGCCTGAGTCAGTGGAACAGAAACCGGCCCACTACAGCCTATGTTTCCATTTATGCCACACCAACTAGTCTTTCTGCTTTATAGAGATAATGAGGTTTAAAAAAAAATAAATGAGAAAATTAGGGGGACATAAAAGTTTGCACTTAGATTTGAATAATAGAATTCACAAATTCAAGCTGGAGAAGGTAGTTACTAGAAAAAGACCAATATCCAAGCAACCAAGTTTTTAAAAGAGAAATTAGGAGCCGAAATAATACAGAAATACTTCCAGAACAAAAAATAAATGAGTTTATACATTGAAAATATTCTGAGTGGTCATGACAAAAGATGAAAATAGACTACATATCTCAAATTGTGACATTTCTTTTTAAAAATGTATTTATTTATTTGGTATAGGGTCTCATGACACAGCTCAGACTCGTAGTGCACAGGCGGTACCAGGAATCAAACCTGGGTCCCTAAGCTTGCCAGACAGGCGCTTAGACCACTGAGCTATCTTCCTAGCCCTCCCATTGTGACATTTCTGACCACTGTTGTTGTAGTTTGAATGTCCCCCAAAGTTTGTGTGTGTAAACATAATACTCATCACAATGGTGCTGGGAGAGGATGCAGTCATAGGCCTTACACTTGTGAATGGATTCATGTCATTTTCTCAGGGGTTGGCTTGTGAGAAGAGTGAGTATGATCCCCTTTCTCCTGCACATCACTGTCTTGAGCTTTCTGCTTCCTTCCATCATGGGATGATTCAACAAGGAGGCCTCAGCAGACATCTGTCCTCAACCCTGTGCTTCCCGGCCTTCAGAATTGCAAGAAATAAATTTCATTTTTCTTGCTAAGTTACCCACCCCAAAGTGGTGTCAGTACAGCAGCACAAAATAAGAAGACAGCTGTAAACAATGATGACAACAACAAAAACAAAACTGAAACATTTCAAGAGAGAGTTGAAAGGGAAAAAACATCAGGAATCAGGACAGATTTGCAGTCCTCAACAGTAACTCTGAAAGGCTGGCCAAATAGCTCAGTGGATTAAAAGCACCTATTTAGGCAGATGTAGGGGCAGGAGCTTTGATCCCCAGTTTGCTGTGCCGGCCCTGCCCCCCCTGCCCCCAGGGCTTGCTGAGATGGTGATCAAGCCTGGGGTGGGGGCATGCACCTATAATCCCAGTGTTTAGGAGGCTGAAAAACAGGAGAATCACGACAAGTCCCATCTGTGTAGTGAGATCCTATAGAACCTGTACTAAAAAAAAAAAAAAAAAAAAGTAACTCCAAAAACAAAAGCAGGTGGACTACTGCTTTCAATATTGTGTGGGAAGTTGGTTTCTGAACTAAAATTTATATTTAACCAAATTTCTAGCCAGGAGGTTAGCATAAGGACATTTTCAGATAATGTCTCTAGAAATGTACTGCCTAGTGAGAGATGGCCAGATTAAGATCAGTACTTGGTTGAATCTAAGTTACCATTGAGTGAGTGAAACTGAATGAGAATCTGAGACAGAATATACCAGAAACTTTACTTTTGAAAGTTTACTTATTAATATAACTTAATTGTTAAGTTGTTAGAAATTGATTTTTAAGATCTGGCATCAAAGGGAAGGAACAATAATTGTTAGAATTTCAGACTGCGAGGCCGCTCCTGAAGTCATTGTATTGTTCACATAAAGAGGATCGTACTTCCCGCTGAGGCTGGGGAAGGAATAAGCTATTTTTCAGGATCTCTTTCCCTGCAGCATACCACGAAAGATGGTGTATTCTATTGTCAGTACTAAGGAGATGCTTATTTTCTTTTCTATTCCTACTTAAAGATTTAATTTCCGAGGCGCATGCTATTTTGTTGAAGCTGGCCCACATGGTGAAGTTTTCTACTATCTGACTATTTCAGAAGAAAACTTATTTTTATTTTCATGCAAATTTTGTATTTCGTTCACCCTCACATAAACAGGTGAGTAAAACAAGTTAATTGGATTAAATTCCATCTTTGCATGAAATTAATGCCAGCATCTCTTCTAAAGGAAGTAAACATTGGGCTTTTCTGCAGGTACAATTTAAGAAAAAAATTTTGCTGTCAAGTTTTTCATTTGCTTATTTTGCCAACAAATTCCAGCAGATGATTTAATTTTTCTGCAGTCAAACCTTGGGTGTTGGCCATTCCCAGCAAGTTGGCACTACTATTTTAGAGCTTGGTTGGCGGTCCTCGTAAGGGACCACAGCTACTCTCATACCTTTGACTAAGGTCAGCCCCTTCCGCTAAGTGCTTGGCTTCAGCTTTGGGAGGGATGCCCGTGGTATGTCAGGAAGGCAACGCCTGCCTGGCCAGCCAGGTCAGCTGAGTCAACCCCGGGATCAATGGGGGACACATGTTGTAGCCAGACCACCCTCACATCCTGGCGTTCCTTTTTGAGACAAATAATATTAAGACATTTTTCTCCAAGCCATTATTGTAATACGTTATGGCTGCTGTCCCATCTTGTTTAGTCATCTCATAAAACTGACAAAACAACATCACAGTCACGGAGTTTTCTTTGAGCAAGAGTGATGAAATGATAGTATTTTCTTGCTTTGACTTAGAACAGTGAGAAGATGCTGTAACTACTAGGTTTTTAGTACCCAGCTTACGGATGCACACCAACTGTTGTGCTCCTAACTCCTAATAAGCATTGCCTTCGCCGGGTGTGTGCTCTGTCATCAGTCAAAGGACTGAGTTTTGCTCTCTATACTTGTTTCTCATTTTTATTTTTTTTTTCTATAAATCCTCCTTCCATTTCTTCTAGTCTTTTCATGTGACTGTCTTCACTTGTTCTCCCTGACTTCTTTCTGGGCATCCATCATTAATCCAGTATTGGCACAAGCTTTAAAAGATAAAGACGTCTGCCTGGTTTTGTACACTAAAATGACTAAGGTGTAGGAAAGATACAGAAGTAACACACTGAATGACGTGAAAGTTTATAATTCCAGTAACGACGAGGTGGCTTATGCAAATCAACCTTCTACCAAGCGCAATTATGAGGAGACAAAACATACAAATACACATCTTTGAAAACAGATTTAATAGTTAGGTAGCTAACTCTTCCTGTTAGACAGAAGGAAAATATATTGAGATAAACCCAGAATTCTACAGTGCTTCGTTCTGGAGATATTTGCCAAATTAGAATTCAAGCAGGGCAAAAACTTAGGAAGCCGAACAAAGCTTTCCAGATAAGGAAACAAAAGTCTGAATCCAGGATTTATTAAAAATATGCCCTAGACTTCCCACTAGGACTCCCAAAAGCTGTAGCTTAGAAGTTGCAGTTAAGCTGTAGGTGGATGGTATCTCCAAGCAACAGAAACCTAGTCCTGAACCAGCACAGTTCCACAGTGGATTGACAATCTGCCTCTCCTCTGATCCTCTATGTGGAAGTGAAAGCAATTTTATTTTTTGTGGGAAAATAGAACTTCAGCCAGTGCCTGAGATCTTTTCTATAACTTTTTCCATGTAATAGCCAGCATACAATGCCAGAAAAGATGAAAGTAAATCTGAACACCTAAAAGTCAAGAGAAAAAGAGTTTGTGATGGAAACAATCTCCCACATTATATGATATTAGATATCTGACAACATTTCTAAGATAACCATGTTTATTATTTTTTGAAAAGTTGATAAGGAGAATTTCACCAGAGGATTGGAATCTGTAGTCAGATGGCAATCGTAGTGTGAAATAATTAAAATAACTGAAATTAAGCATTGTATAGACAGCTGATTACAGATTACACTAGCAGAAGAGAGAACTCATTATCAGGAAGAAAAATTAATGTGAAATGTCCATTCTGAAATGCAGAAAAGGGAAAAAAGATGAAAAAAAAAAACCATGAGACTTAAGTGACACAGTGACCATGAGGTCTAACATGAAGGTAATTAGAATCAGAAATAAAAATCAAAGAGCATTAGGTCTAGCTAAAAGGTTCAGAAAATTGAAAGAATTCAGAAAGTAGATTTAAAGCTATATGAGACTTCAATGTAATAAATATGATGACTATCATAATTTGGCATATCAGAAGCAAAATGATGCTGTGGATATAGCTCAGCAGCGCAGCACCTGCCGACCAGACACAAGGTCCTGAGTTCAATTCCTAATAAAAACAAAAAATAAAAACCACCAGAAGGAAAAGGATGAGAATCAGAGACAGAAAAGCCAAAAAGGTAGTCACTGGGGAAAAGATTGTTTTAAAGACTGACAGCTGGATTTTCAGTGAGAACATCTGCAGAGGGACAAAGAAGAACTGAAAATTTTGAATGTCCTTTAACAGGGAACATGAAATGAAGATATTTCCCCGCAGGATAAACTCAAAGAACTTGGTACTAAGTACTAAAGTAAGTTCTTTATAAAAAAGGAAGGGATCCCAAATGAAACCCTGAAAGTAGAGAAGGAATGAATGAAAAGCAACAGACAGGATAAATATGTGGGTAAATCTAAGTGAATATTGGAGCTGCCAGACAGATGTAGTAATTTCCTGTGGGGCTGCACGTATACATAGAATTAAATTGCTAAAGAGAGTCGGGGCCTGTTATGTCCCTGTGTAGAAAGTAGTAAAAGTACTAATATAGTATAGAATTTTTCTAAGTCAAGGACATGTGTTACCAATTCTTAGGACAATAATTTCTTAAAATAAAAATTAATGGAGTTAGGAGAGGAAAATTATTTTTAAAATCTTCATTAACTGAAGGAAAGAGAAGAGAGGAGAAAAAAGGCCATACATCAGGTGACACAAAAAATAAGCTGATATACTTGAGTCCAAATACCCTCGCAATTACATTAAATATACATGTACTAAGTGCTGCAATAATAGGCATTATCAGACAGTGTTTATAAAAAAATAAAAACAAAACAAAACAAAATACCAATGATCCTTCTGTTTTCAACTTCCCCAGCACTGAGATCACAAGCGTGCACCACTACGCCTGGACTCTGTGGCCCACTCAGCCCACCCTGGGGTGTGGCGTGGCATGTGGTGCTGGGGATCGAACTGTGCTCTCTGTGCTTGCTGTAGCAGGCGCTTTAGTCCTTTGAACTATCTCGCTGGCCTGAGGATGACTTTTTAAAAGACCACGTAACCATTAAGTGGCAGCACAGAAATGTGAATATCTGGCTACAGAATGTAGAAAATATGGGCTGGGGAGATAGCTCAGTAGAATAAGCGCACAAGGGCCTGAGTTCAATCCCCAGTTCTGCAAAAAAGGAGAGAGAGAGAGAGAGAGAGAGAGAGAGAGAGAGAGAGAGAGAGAGAGTAAATTCCTTGATGGAACTATTCTTGAGAGATTAAAAAAATACAACATTAGTCGTTCAGCATGGACAGGTACAGTGTGGAGGGACAGGGAGAAATCTATCTGACACATATTTCAGTGTCTGCTTAGATGGCAAAGGAGCAATCATTTCAGAAGACATACTGCATAGAGATCAGTCAGAGAGCAAGAAGCAAAAAAGTCAAGAGTTCCATCTTCCAAAAGGTGAAAACTAGGGAGGGGGAAAAAAAGGACACACGGAGCTAGACACCAGTTCTAGATGTCCAACTCCAGGGAATTCCTACAGCACAGAGTAGGTACAATCAGCTTCCAAAGAGTACACTTTACAGCAAACTTTTTAGCTGGTAGGAGCATAAAACAATGATTAAAAGTGTTGTACAGTAAATTAAAGAGTGACAGTCACTTGTTCCCATCAAGCATCAGGCACTGTACACTGTACACGATCATGTGTGTTCTTCTTTTAGGTGCCTAGCAGTGCAGCGGGCTGTTTGTCTCAGCATCACCAGGAACATGTGAGGAAGGACATGAGTTACCCTGATCCAGTGGCTGCAATGTGTGGGAGCAGTGGGGACTGTTCAACTCCGTTATGGCCTTATAGAAGCACCATTGTATTTGTGGCCTGCCGTTGACTAAAATATCATGAGGCACATGACTGTAAATAATAAAACATTAAATATAGTTCTCTAAGTGTGTTTGTTAGTGATATGAGTTGATAGTACAGCACACAGTTCTATAATGGTTTGTATTATGATATAACCCAACCTCCACTGTTCTTTCTTATATCATTTAGTTTTCTATTAACATGTTGGCTCAAAAAGGATATAAAGTTCTTCCCATATCCTGTATTTATTTAACTAGCACAATTCTTTTTCTCTTTTTTGAGATAAAGCATATTTGGTTCATGGTGGCTTTCAACTCATAATCTTTTCACCTCAGCCTCCTAAGTAGCTAAGATTATGGATTGTCATTTTATAGTCGTTCTTAATTTCATATCAGCTGATAACACATTTCTAATGCAGTTATTTGAAAGTTTTAAAACTTCTTTCGTATGTAAAATTACTACTTATCACAGCTATTTGTTTAATTTTTTTAAAATAGCATTTATATATTTATATTTATGTGGCTGGTAGACTTCAAACTAAGCACATGAGATTCTCATTCCAAAATATAACTCAGATGATTACCATATGTATATTTGAAGTCAAGTAATCTAGTATTGGCAATGATTTGACGAGCATGGCGTAGTCACAGTATGGGCATATTTGTACAAAGTAGATATGATGGTAACCTTTAAGATTATATGATTACTGATTAACATGAATTCACAAGTGCCAGAAACTATGTTTAAGCATGTATTTTGCTTTTATGACTTAAGGGAGAGGCTTACACAGAGTCAAAATCTGAACTCTGGTACACCCAATGCATGCTGTGCACCATGCCTTAGGAGGTCATCTACCAAAACAAAAGCATAAACCAGGAAAGAAGAAAACATGAGATTCAGGAAATAGGATTTCCTACTTATGAGAGGGAAGAGGAAAATCTCAAATGATGGTAAAAGAAGATTTTAGGACTGCAGCTATGCTCAGGGTAGATGGCCACCGTTCTAGTGTGGAACAGATTCAATGGACCCAGAAATAGAGCCCCAGGAAGTTGGACATGATACAATACCATGTGTATTTGAATTATTGAGGGGAGTAAGAGCTGTGCTATTCATCATAAGTATTTAGAAAACTGTCAAATACAAAGTCTGAGTCGCTTCTAGCTATTCCTACAGCTGCGGCACCTAGCCATTCCCTCAGGGGCTGCCACCTTCCACTACTTCCAGTATTGGCTGGAGCGCTACATCACGGGCCATGTGATAGGGCGTCCTGAGTGGACAGCCCATGAAAGGACTTGATTATGCCATCTAAAAGCTCAAAGGAATCAATTCACATGGGATAAATTTTACAATTGGGAAACAAGACACAGAAAGCCAAGAAAATAAATCCGTTTACTTCTCTTTTATGGGAGACACTGAGGCAGGGTTTATTCTTGCAGCCCATCTGAATAAGTCTCTGATGTAAAATAAGCATCCGTGTTGTGCAAGCTGCCCTGCCATCTGCCGTGTGCCCACCCTAGTGGCTTCCTACGGAGCAGTAACCACATGTGATAGAACATCATTTTGCGTTTCTTTACATCCTTCCTTACCAGCTTTTCTTTTCCTCCGTCCTCACTGATCTGGGCTTGCATCTCAAATAAAGTAGGAATACTGTGCTGGGGAGACCTGCCTGGCAAGCACAACGTCTTGAGTTTGATCCCTGTGGGGGGAAAAAAAAGTATAAGTATTTCAACTTTTGCTAGAGAGTCTATGTTTTAGAGGACCTCGGACATGATTAGAACTGAGCAAATAGTAAAAACAAATTCAAGGAAAACTGAAAGTAATGCAATAAAAAGAAAGTAATACTAATACCAGGCATGGCTCAGCCCTTTAATAGCATTTAGTCTCAGCATAAATACTAAATCTCTGCAAAAGTTGAGACACAGCTACACTGGAAGGGTGGGGTGAAGGAAGGGGATGCTGGTGTGCATAGTCACAGTTAAGGGGCCCTGAATCCTTGTTTTCCCTAACAAGAAGTCAATTAGACTAAAAAGTCTGAAAAAGGAAAAAAAAAAAAAAAGAAAGAAAACTAATAGAACTGCAAATGATGGTTCTGTCAGGAAAGGAACATAGGGGACTAAAGATAATTCTTTTTGAAGCTCTACTGAAACTGTTAGGCCTGCTGAAGCCCCTACTCTTCAACCATTTATGTTTTTAACATTTATTTTAAGAGACACATTTCAAGTTCTATAAAAGGCATTTGGTTTTGTTGTTATAAGCTATAAAATCAAATTACGGCACATGTTTAACTTTTGAAAAAAATGTCCAGTTTCTTGAAATGCTTATGTGATTTATATTCCTCTTATCAATGCATAGGAGTTCTAGGTCCTCCACATGTTTGGCAACATTTATGGTTGATTTCTTTATTCACCATTTCCTACTGTCCTTTTTGCTTATGTCATTCTTTTTGGTATATGGTGGTATACTGTTGTGGTTTTAAATTTGCATTTTGCCAGGTGAATATTGAGGTTAAGCACCTTGTCTCAGATTTCATGCCCTTTCTGGTCATTCACACATCTGGGTTTTTTGTTTGTTTGTTTGTTTGTTGTTTTTTTCATCAGTAGTGAAGGTTAAACTCAAGGCCTTTGCGCTGGACTATATCCCCATCATTTCTTTTCATGTTATATTGAGATAAATTCTTGCTAAGTAGCTTAAGTTGCCCAGACTGGGATCAAACTTACCATGTTCCTGCCTCAGTCTCCCAGAATGCTAGAATTACATGTGTGCGTGACACCACCCAGTTTATATTCTCTATCATTTGTCTGTTTAATTAAGTTGTAGAAGTTTTATGCATGCTTGAAACAATTACTTGGCCAATTTTTTGGTGTTCCAAATCTTCTCTTAGCCTATGAATTAAATATTTTCTGATTGCTTACTTACAATTAACGAAGTTCTTTAATTTTGCTGAAATCTAATTCATCACTTTTTTCCTTTAAGGATTACAACTTGGAGTCCTCATTTGTCTCAGCCTCTGCTTGTCCCTTCTCTTCCTGTCGTGGGTGCTTATTTGTCCTTCCTGCCATGTTCTGATGCAGCAGTAAGGGCCTCATCAGATGCAGCTCTTTGATCTTGGACTTCCCAGCCTGCAGAACTGCGAAAAGTAAACCTACATTCTCAATAATTTAGCCCATGTGCTTGTATTTTATCATAGTAACAGAAAAAGAGATGTAACGCTCAAATAAGTGTCCTATTCTAAGGAGCAAATGATAAGAAACTTAGCAGTTAGGTCCACATACATCAAGTCTTCGTTTTCTGTGGGCCAGGAATCCAGGCACTGGCTAGCTGGGTGCTCTGCTGAGGGTCTCCTGAAGCTGAAATCTCTACTTCAGCACTCCCTTCCAGAGCTCGTGTGATTGTTGGCATGATTCAGGTGCAGTTCTCAAAGCCAAGGTCTCATTTTCTTGCTAGATGTCAACAGAGAATACTGTCACTTCTTTTTCATTTTGTATTGAGACAAATTCTTGCTAAGTAGCTAAATTGCCTAGAAGTCCCCTAGCTCCTGGTGACATGGACCTCTCATAACATGGTAGCTTCCTCCTCCAAAGGCAGCAGGGAAGACCTCCTCCTCCCCGCCCTCTGTGGAAATTGAGTCACATGCACCAAAGCATTATTGATGACATCCTTTGTCCTTGCCATATTCTGTTGGCTAGAAATAAGTTCGAGGTCCTCCCCATACTCCTGGGGATTAAACAGCGTACAGGACCAGAAGGCAGAGCTGTAAAGCCACTTAGAAGTCTACTAGTACACCCATCTATTTCACTCTGTGACCCAGCAAATGCCCAGTAGGTGTCTATCCAAAAGAAATAAAGACATGTTCCCAAAACACCCATAGCCGCTTTGTTAAAAACAGTCAACAAGGGCCGGACAAATAGCTCAGCAGATTAAAGCACCTGCAAGCAGGCACAGGGGCCAGGGGTTTGATCCCTGG
>NDGN011552756.1:926-12365 GCA_002564285.1 Tympanoctomys barrerae | reverse complement strand
TTTTCTGCATGATATAAGTTCTAAGTGGCAAGTGGTTAGGTTGAAATCCAGTTCCAAGGAGCGCCCAGCACCCACCCAACACTAGCCGAGCACTGACCCACGGCTGTAATGAGGGTGACGGACTCTCGGAGAGTGGGTGTGGGGCAGAGCCTTGTAGAAGAGGCTGGCACAGGACAGAAGAAAGGACAAGACTGCTGGGTCATCCACCCGGGGTAGGTGCTTCTTGGCCTCTCCAAGGGCATAAATACTGACTAAAGCGACGCTCCCTTTTTGTGCCATGGGGACAAGAGTGCAGTAGCTTACAACTCAGTTTTGAAATTAATTTCTTAAAGGTGGAAAATCATGATTCTCTTTGATTGGATCCTTATTGCCCCATTTCATTATGAGAGAGTAATTTGTCTAGTGGAGTTCATACTATCCTTCATGTGAAGTAATTTTCCTGGTAATTTATTCCTCTCCATAGAAGGTACTTGGTATTACTTTCTCATCTCTGACCCAGCTCCCTCTTTATTTATTCCAAAAAATGACCAGATAAATGTGGGAGCTGCTTTAGAGGAGGCCTTGGATTATGAACTGAAAGTTTTAGATAACAGGGGCACGACTGCAATGTTTGTAAGGTGACCTGCCGCCCACTTTCTCATTTTTCACATCTTCCTACTTTCTTCTCCTGACCTTTCTACCTTCTTAATTTTCAATATTGACACAACTCAGCCACCCTCTGCTTTCCTAAGAGCTACCTGCATATTTTTAAGGTGAATGTTGTGTAGACAAATTAAGGTTGATTGTTGAGTAATTATCTGTAATGGCTACAGCAGAGAGGAGTAATAGGTCGTCTGTGGGTTGAGCGAGGATGCAACCCGTCTTGCTGGTACCCCGTGGATTAGCTGTCTGTAATTGGTTCTTACTGTTAAATATGATCTTTCTTTTGAAGACGTGTAAATCTTTGACAGAAGAAAGAACAAGACTGCTGTGTCTTCTACCCTAAACTCACATATTCAGAAAATCAAGAACAGATGCTTCAGAAAAAAAAAAATCATAATGAAGTCACACAGGGGCATCCCCCAATGTACCCCTCTGAAACAGCAAGTTTTTCTGTCCCTAAAATTAATAGTTGAGGAGTGGAGCCTTATCCCCCAAAGTGACTGTGCCCTAAGCCAAGGAATTTGAAGAGGTAATTAAGGCTAAATGATGTCCTGAACAAGGGCCCGTCGTGCGGTATGACAAGCGCTTCTGAAAAGAAACAGTGCTGCACGCACACGGGGGAAAGGCTGTGGGGAGCAGGCAGGGGCCGGCCGGCCGGAAGGCTGACTCGGCCTTCCAGGTCCCAAAGCTGTGAGGAAAGCACTTCTGCTTGCAGACGCCTGAGCTTCTGCACCTCTCGACGGCTGCTTTGCCAAGCCGATGCGATTCCTTCAGCAAGTTCCCTTCCGTTTTCTCATTCTGAAGTCTGCAGCCACATAGTTATTCACCCATTAGAAATATGTGTGGAATATCCGTTCTCTCTTAGGTATTCCGGGAGGCACCTGCATACGACAACTCGAAGGTGTGAGAGCTGTGTGCTCTCTCCAGGTGGCATACACCCAGCTAGTGCCCAGCAGCAGCGTCCGTAACGTTGGGAAGAATTGTCGGCCTCTCTACTTCTGCTTATCTGACTTACTGACACTGAAGGAGAAGTCCAGGCCATCATACTGGTTTATCTGCCATCTCTGGGGAGAGATGGATGAGAAATTAAAGATAGCACTAAATGGAAGCTATTTTCTTCAAAGTCCTCACCAAGTTTGAGGATTTGGTTGGCGTGGGAGAGCGGTTCCCAAGCTCTGGGCTGAGGGTCCTTCAGAGGGCACTGGAGTTATTTCAAAAATCTGAGGAAAAGACATTTACTGGACGTTCCCAAAACTATTAGTTTAAGTGCTGGGCAGTTTCAATATGATGATTTCATCATCTTACATAGCTTGCTTTTTAGTTCATGCGATATGAAACAAAGGTCAAAGAGAAATCATTGGAAATCAGGCCGTAGTGTTCACTTTCATTCCAAGCTTTGAGAAACTGATCAGATGCATGAACCCTTAGTAAGTATTTGCAATTATTTAAAAATAAAAATATATATTCTCTATATTCATGTATCTTATTTTCAAACAACTATTACGTTATTAAGACTTAAACACTTACTTTGTTTGATTTAATTAGTTAACAAAGAAGCCTTTAGGTTGCTGCTTCGTTGTTTTTGTCCGCAGAGATTGCAAGAGAGATATTGAGACACTAAGGGTCCTGTGAGCTGAGGTTTGGCAGCTCGGTGGGGGTGGTGTGCCTGGACCTTTGAACATTCTGCAGGAAGCCAGCTACCCTGAGTCGTGTCACGTAAAAAGCTGGGCAGGCAGCTGCGCGCCAGCCTCCAGCTCTTCCCCAGTCATCCCCACCCCATACAAGAGTGGAGAGATGCTCAGCTTACTCTTGGTGCAGATGCCAGCTCACCAAAGCCATTGGACAAGTCCATTGTGTGACGACCTAGATAAATTTGTCAGCTCTTAGAAATGTGAGAAATCAAACATCGTTGCTTCAAGCCACTAAATTTTCAAATACTTTGCAAAAAGCAGTTGATAACTGCAACAGGATCTTGGTGCCTCATGGTGAAGTGCGGCTCTAACATAAATGTAAAGCATGTGGTATGTTTTCAGAGCAACCAATTAGTGAAAGTTGGAATATCCACAGGAATCCTGTTAGCAAAATCTAGAAATACCCCAAAGAGTCTCTTGGTGAGGGCTTGAGAGATGGCGAAGAAATGGGAACACTGGTGACACATGCAGGGAGCCTCTAGCCCTGCTGCAGGGATTCTACAGAACGGGTTAGGGAACTCTGGGGTCCACAGGGGCCTGCGGGCGGGCTGTGAGCGGCGCCAACTCGCTTGTCCTAGCTGCCGGCTAGAAGATGGGTAGAGATAAACTAAAGGAAGAGCCATTTCATTTGCAAGCAGATGTAGAGGGCATATAAATGAATCCTGGCTCACTGGGTTCAAAATTAAATCATTTTTCCTTCCTTAGTCTCCCCCAGCAAAAGATTCTCAGACTAGAAATGCCTTCAGGAGGGAGAAAGTGCAGCAGCGGTGCCCGCAGCCCGGTTTCGGAGTGAAAGCGTTAAAGGCATAAAACCTTTTGTTTTGCCCTAAGAGCAAACCTTTAAAGTATAGCGAAGGCTTCTAAGAATCTTCAGGTTCTTAAGTATAGCACTCTGAGGCCACTGGAGAAAGTAGCAGAAAAAAAGTAGGTACAACATCTGTCTTAGTATATTATAATTTGATATTCAGGAAGCCCACTCAACTTTTGAAGGACCAAAAAGTAATATAAAGTAATCTTTACACACTTAACCTTCCATAAGCAGGATGAAACTAAAGAAATATTTTTTAGCCAAAAGAAAAAATTCAAAGGGTGAAGCCAGGAGCTCAGAAGGAAGAATAAAAAATTGTTTTCTAGAAGCAGGACTTGGCCATGAAACTGCTAACATGTGCCCTTCGGACTCCTGGAATTTGTGTGAAACCCTGACATTGTGTACGACTTTGCGTTTCCCTCCTTTGGAGCAGCAAGGTGGAGCAGCGTTATCCTGCTCACGTCGCGCCATTGGAGGCAGTGGCAGCTGGCACCTTTATTTTACTGCTATTCAGGTCAAAGGAAAGCGCATTTAAGAAACCACGCCAGGGTCCTTTCCAAACGAGCCTCACTTGTGTCAGGACCTGACAGGTGGTGAGAGCCTCTCTGGTTCTTCTTTTGCTGCCTGCTCTCTGGCTAGCATGAGGTGAGCTTCTCTCTGCTATGATATTCTTGCTTTGGAGCCAGCCAGATGTAGACTGAAACCTCAGAATCCGTGAGTCAAAATAAACCTCTTACTGGGCGTGGTGGCCTATGCCTGTAATCCCAGCGCTTGGGAGGCTGGAAACAGGAGCCTTACTACAAGTCTGATATGCGTAGTGAGACCCTGTACTAAATACATAAAAAATTAAAAAAATAAATAAACCTGTCTTCCTTTATGTTTGTGTTTGCCAGGTATTTTGTTCCAGCAGCAGAGAGCCGACCAGCCCAGCACACCCTATGTTGGTGGAGTCAAGAGGGACTACAGCAGCCTACCTTCATCACAGGCACCACCCTCTCCCTCCTTTTCTCTGTGGATTAGCCCCACAGAGGCAACATCTGATTCTCCTCTTCCCTTGAGTTCATGCCAGCCTTTGCAGCTTGTTTAACAAATTGGGAAGTAAGGGGCCAAGGAGGTAGTTCAGTGGCCTAAGTGCCTGCCTGGCAAGCGCAAGGTCCTCAGTTCCATCCCTGGTACCAAAACAAGCAAATAGACAAATGTATTGGGAAGTAAAATTCTAGGGCTTCTGAGGTTAGATCGTAAGAAGACTTTCAGCTGTGTGAAGTCCTTTGGAAGACTTGGAATGCACAGAAGAGTGTACTTACGCTAGAGGTGCCGCAAGGATGCTTGTAAGGAACCAGAATCTTAGCCACATGGAGAAGCTATGTGGAGAGAAAGAGATGCTCAACTAGTGCTCACCGTTTTTAGCCACTCCAACACCAGCAGCAGGCCTATGAGGGAGGACATTCTCCAAGGACTCACTCACTCTCCAAGTCTCCACGCCCATGTGGCTGCTGGCATACGGGAGACCTCAGGTGAGAGCTACCAAGCTGAGCCATCAATCCCAGCAGCAGAGGAGAAAACAACATATGGTGAAGTTGAGCCTCTAAATGTCGGGGTGCTCTGTTATACAGCAGCAGTCCAGTGGGTAAACTGGTAGCTTTTCATTCTTCATCCGGATCTGTTTATAAGTGCTTCATTTGCAAAAGGCTCATGGCATTTGGGTCTATGTTGAATTGTCATATGTGTAGTCACAAAATTAGAGTCAGGGGCATTTGCTTGCCTGTGCTATAGAGGCAGAGTGTGGGAGGTTTGTCACCAAGTGACTGAGTCCTTGGGCAAATCAGTTACATGAATTGGACTTTAATTTCCTCATTTATAAAATAGGATGAATATTTTTCCCTTCCTAGTCCATAAAACTATGATAAAGGTCGAAGTAGATGCTGAATATGAAAAATTTTAAATTGCATCATGTAGTAGTCAAATGTAAGGAGTTTCTGGGCTGAGCTTCTGAGAAGGAAAGAAATCTGATCTTGGTGGAATGCTCAGTTTGCATAAGGTGCAAAAGTGTTCAGCTCATGGAAACCACAGTGCAAATTCTTAAACCTCTGTCCCTAGGACAAAGGTTCCAGTGTTAATGACCAATGGTGGCATAGCCAGAGAGTCAACAGAGCACCGTGTTCAGGAGTTCAAGTGCATGGCAGCAGGTTATATTATTTTCTATTTCTGTGTAACAAATTACTCCACACTTAATGGCCTAAAACACTGTGCCCGTATTCTCTCAGTCTCTCTGAGCCCAGATCCAGGAGCCGCTTAGCTGGGTAGCTCTGGCTGGATCTGTCCAGGAATTTGCAGCCAATCCGCTGGCTTCGGCTGCCACCATCATCTAAGACTTTATAGAGGATGGAAGCCCACTTTACAGATGACCTTCTGACACAGGCTATCCATAGAAGCCCTCGATTCTTGTCACATGGATCCCTCTGTAGGGCTGCTTTATGAGTGTCTTCACAGCTGCTACATTCCTCTAGAGTAAGGGTTCTAGGAGAAGCCATAGAGGAAACCCCGTAAGGGTTCTAGGAGAAGCCATAGAGGAAACCCCGTGCCTTCATGATGTAGCCTTGGAAGGTAGTTGCTATATTTCTGCAGAATCCTCTGGCTCGCACTGGGCAGCCCATTCCTGTGGGAGTGGGAGGGCTGCGCTGGCTCTGAAGAGCAGGTTGGGAGCAGCGTTGGGGCAGCCACCAGCAGCAGGCGGGGTACAAATAAGGCACGAGGAAGCTTGTAAAGGGCAGAGAAAGAGGGAGCGCAAATGCGCTGCCACGTTAGGGACCCCGCCTGGCGTGGGCCCTAATCTCCTGCCAAGTGTAACAGCACATGGCAAAGAGAAGAAGCAAGAGCCAGAATGCCAGGAGCAGGGAGCCGGGCAGCCCGGTCGTTAGTTGTTTGTGGGAAGCACAAAGCCCTCAGGCCGCCACAGAATCTCGTCACTTAATGATCACCTTTTCATGGAAGAAAGTGGCGAGGGGACCGAGGCTGCTGTGCTCGACAAGTGGCTGGGCGGCAGGGCTTGTGAAGGAGAACAAGCCATTCTCGCTTCAGGGACGGAACAGCCAATTCAGGTTGTGCTTAATGAGCAGCCTGCTTTGTAGCCAGCTCCTGGAAGGAATTTTCTGAGTCACACAGGCCTCAGCTGAGGTGCTGTCTTCTGTCTCGGCTCCACAGTCTCTCGGCCTGCTTCTCTGGGGTCAACTGTGGCCCCTGGCAGAGAGGGGCACTGCCCGATGCCGCCCACTCCCTTCGTGAAGACCCCACCGCTGCCTCAGCCAGCCTCCCTAATTACCCTGGAAGCCCATTTAGGGAAGTCCCCGCTAGGCCCTGCACTGCTGCCGGCCAGCTCAGTCACACTGGGCAGGGGTGGACAGGTGGCAGTCCCAGGCCACATGCGAATAGGCAAGAGGAAAACCTGCACAGGGAGACGGGAGCAGGCTTGGCGTGACCAAGAGGCGGGCGGGCCGGGATTTGCGCGTTCTCTGCCTCTTCCGTCTTTAGCACTTCTTCTCCCTTTCGTCTCTTTTTTTGTAAACCACACTCAGTAGAAAGCCGTAAATCTGGGAACTGGCCTCACCTGCTGTGAACCAATTTTCTCTCCAGCACCCTGACGCCACTGCGGGGACTCTGGGAACGTGGAGGTGCTCGCTCACACAGCTGGCGAGCGACGGGACGTGGACTCCCTCTGGGGGCTCCTCGGCTGCCAGAGCGCTTGTTCATTCTGCTTGTTCATTTCTGGTTTCCTAGGACCAGGGACATGAAGAGGAGCCGAACTCAGGCCACCTTCAGCACTCTAAGCTTAGGAGCACTCCCAGGGCGGGAATTTTCCTGAGCCAATGAGATGCTCACAAGCCCTGGGTCATTCTTGCCGTCTGCATTCTTCTTGAATATTTCTACCTCATTGGCTGGCCATCGGCTCTCATATCTCGGCCTCACGCGTCTTCATTTCTCTCTTTCAATTTCTCTCTCTCTCTCTCCCTTTCTCTCTCTCTCTCTCTCTCTCTCTCTCTCTCTCTGACATATACATGCATGCCTAACTGTATTTCTGCTCAGCCTAATGTAGTTTTTCTGCAACTCCTGGCACCTCCACCGTGTAGGAAGCTCTGAGCTCCTGCCACAGAAGGCAGCGTGGGGCTTGCTTTCCTGAAAGGCTAGTGGTGCTCATGTTTAATGCTGCACCTGGAAGAAATGAAGGGGCTTTACCTATGAGCTGCTGTAAGGGGCTTCTTGGAGTGTCTGTGATTCATCCATTTCTTTATGGCAGCAGTAAGTGAGTTGACATTATAAACTCATCCAGAAGGTGACTTAATGTTGGAAGAGTGAAAGGTTTAAAACAAAATACCTTGTAGACAAGCCCAGCTATAATTTCTCATCACTAATCCTCTGGGATACTCAGGTCAGTTTGTTTTTCTTTCATTCTTTACACTAGGTCTGAAATAGAGTAAAAAAGCAATTAAATTAATGTCTATACAAGTTAGAATGTAGAACATCTGGGGGCTCTGACTCCTCTGATGTGTAAGAGGGCCCTTTGAGAAGCCACCACATGAGCTGCCCAGGGAGCCAGTGGCTCTCCATTCTTGGAGATTTTTAAAGAATTGTGCAGAGCCCGATAACTTTTGTCTACTAGTCAGCTTTCTGTCATTGTAATGGAATACCTGAAACAAGCAACTAATAAAGAAAACAAGTTCACTCTGGCTCCTGGTTCTGCTAGCTCCCATCTCCAATTGAGTAGCCCACAGCTGTGTGCTTTTAGGCAGAACAGGCCACACGCCTCCTGAGCCAGAAAGCAAGGGCAGGCAGAAGGCCCGGCGCCCCCATCAGGATGTGCCTCGTGACCTGGGACCTCCTGCCAGCACTTCCACGCAAAGACACTATCACTCCCAAAGTGCCCCTCTGGGGACCCACAGCCAACACCAATGGACATTCGGAATCCATGCTGTAGGATTTTGCATTGCAAGGTTCTCTCTGAGCCCCATGCCTGCTAAGCAGCCTACCTAGGAAAACCCTTTCTCGTGCCTTATCCTCCTTCCTCTGCCCCCTCCCTGTAGGTAGGACTCCTTACAGTGCAGTGGCTGGTTAGAAGCAGATGCCCCTGGCTCTGACCTACTGGCATATCACTGACAAGCAATAATGATGCCCCTGGGCTGGCAAGATAGCTCAGTAGACTAAAGCTCCTGCTTAAGCAAGCTTAGGCAAGTACAGAGACTGCAGTTCAATCCCGGGCACCACATGTCATGCCAGACTTGCCCACAGGGTGGGCTGAGCCTGCCAGAGTTGGGCATAGTGGCATGCACCTATAGCGCCAGTGTTGGGGAGGCTGAAAGCAGGATCACCATGAGTCTGAGCTGCGTAGGGAGACCCTGCAACAATCAAGAACATTAAAAAAAGAAGAATGATGCCCTTTTGTCACTTGAGGGTTGTTGCGTTGAGTGTGTCCTAAAATCAGGCTGGCTTTCATAGAGTTTCAGTTGGATCAGGAAGCCCACTAGAAGGACTCTTGGGAAAGGGGCTAGCTGGCAGTGTTTTTCCTTGGAAAGCCAGTGCTTGCCAGGGGTGGACTTGCCCTTCCATTCCCCGAGGAGCTGCAGGACATTACGTGGCTCTGCGGGCTGGGAAGTGGCTTGCAGGCAGCAGGTGCAGGGATCTTTGCCCCGCCCCGCTGAGGTGAGGCTCAGGTGATCTGGGGACCTACATCCTGCCCCCTCATCTTGGCCTAATGGGCTCCGGGCGCTCCCTGAGCTGACAGCCTCTGTGCAAGCTCTGCAGCGCAGGGCGCCACATCACCCGCCCCGGCAATGCCTGTCCCTGTCTGGGGACTGCGAGGGCAGACAGTGGGTGGAATGCTCCTGCACTCAGCCTGGAGAGTTGGAGGAAGGGCAAGGGCAGGACCCCTGACCCCACAAGCTCCATCTGCCATATTGTATTTAAGAGACCAGGCGTCCCTTCTTGTTGTCCAGAGGTTGCAGCAGCCAGATGTCCTGATGAAAGAGGAAGGAAGGGAAGGGCTGCACAGAAGGGCTGGTGCTTGGCCAGAGCGAGAGGGCGGCCGGCGGAACGGCTCCAAGGCAGCTCACAGGCTCAGTGCGGCCTGCTGCCATGGCTGGCCAAGGAGCTGCAGGCCGGCAGCAGGTGAGTTAATTTTCTCTTCATCACCAGCGCCGCTGGGATTGGCACTTGTGTCTGTTCTGACTGGAGGATGGCCCTCCTTCTGTTCCTTGAAGTGTGCAGCCTTATGTAGAGGCCAACTTTGATATCCAACATCACACGCCTCGCTTCCACACAGCAGATGAAATGGAGATTTCCACCTTTCTTCAAGGCGCAGTGAGGGGGCAGGATATTTTCTTCATAGATCGTCCCAGCTTCCTCAGGTACAATCTTACATGAACTCATCAGGGTTTACGGAGCAAATAAATGCACACATGCTCGTAGAAGTGCCTCCTCAGGAGACACAGGAAGGCACTGTGGGTAGTCACATGGAGTCTGGTTTCAGTTCAGGTTCTCCCGGATGCTGGTGTGGTGTGACCTTTTTTTCTGCCTGTGCCTGTTTGTTCACTTGTGAAGTGGAGTTATTAACAAAGCAAACTAGCCCATTGTGAACACTGAGGGCGCTAGAATGTACGGAGCTGTTAGGGTGGCCCAGAAGCACAAGGCCGTTTCATAAACACGCTTGCTAATGATTGTAATAATATGATTGTTTCTTCCTTTTCTTCAATACAGAGACTCAAAAGCCGGGAAAGGGTCTCAGAATCTCCTAGTACTTGTAAACTCGTGCTTTCTGACCCACTGCTAGTTTTCAGGGTTCAGTGACAGAGGAGGGTAAAGACCTCCCTGTGTTGGATCTGCTCTCACTCCTTTTTTCATACTGGGAATGGAACTTAGGCCTTCGCGCTGCAGGGCTGGCGCCACGCTCTGAGCTGTATGCCGGCCCTCCATCTCACTCTTCCCCCACCTTCTCCCCAGTCTCTCACATGGAGGGCACAAGTAGTGACAGCACAGGCACTGGGTGCACTGAGCCCTCCTCTGATGTGGGGAGAGGAAAGGCGGGGGTGGGGCAGGATAGTGGGAGGCTCGCCTCACCCTGGGATCAGGTCTGGGTTTGTCCAGTGGTGGGGTGGTTACGTGCTGGGTTTCCCTCTGTAGATGCCTGAAACTGCAGAGTACTGGATTCTACGTATAGCATAGTTTTCCTTTACACACATATGTGATAAAAATTAATTTATAAATTAGGTGCGGTAAGGGATTCACAATTATTAATAATTAAATTGAAAAAATATGGCAATATGCTGTAATACAGGTTATATGAATGTTGCGTCACACACAAACATATCTTTTTAAAAGTTATTTATTTATTTTGTATTTTAGGGAAGGGTCTATAGGGTGTTCAGGGTCTCACTACTAGATCGGATTCGTAGTGATTCTTCTGCTTACAGCCTCCCAAGAGCTGGAGTCACAGGCATGTGCCACCACACCCAGTCTCAATCGCCATCTCAGAGCACCCCGAGGCAGAGCCGGTATGGCAGGCCCTGGGATCAAACTCCTGGCCCCTGTGGCTGCTTGCAGGCACTTTAATTGCTGAGCTAGTTGGCAGGCCTGGTTGGTTGTTTGTTTTTTAATGAGATTACAAAATTAGTTTTAAAAAAAAGAAAGAAACAATACAGGATTTCACTAAACAAAATGATAGGAATACAACAATGGTTTTTATATCACATAAAAGTATCGTATTGTATGATGGATCTTAGCAACATCAGCATACACATTTTCCCTTACTTTGTGAGGTCAAGAACTTGTGTCCTTCCCCTGAGGGAAACAACTTGCGGCATCTGTTTGGCATTTCAGGTTGCCAGCATCACGGTCCGTGCGCTGGGAGCCCACTGTGCAGTACAAGGGGAAGATTCTGTAAGGCTCATCGCGGCAGCCCAGGCTGGCAGCCCAGTGCCTAAAGCAGCCTGCTTCGGACAGCAGACACCCATGTTGGGAACGCAGGGATGACTGAACCCCACGCGGGATGGGGCGGGTGACTCACTGTCTCATGGGGCTACTCAGAAAAAAAATATGAATGACCTATTTTGGGAATTTTTCCATTTAATATTTTGAGAGTGAAGTTGACTTCAGGTAGCAGAAGTTGTGGAGAACAAAAGCCCAGGTAAGGGAGGAACCACTGTACACAAATTTGTTGGAGACCATTATCATATATATTTTTTTAATTTATGTGTGTGTGTGTGTGTGTGGCCATCTCAGCCCACCAAGGGGCGGGGCTGGCTGGCATGTGGT
>NDGN011552752.1:20581-50931 GCA_002564285.1 Tympanoctomys barrerae | reverse complement strand
TTTATTTATTTTTGAGGTACCAGGGATCAAACTCGGGGCCTTGCACTTGTCAGTCAGGTGCTTATTTTACTGAGCTATCTCCCTGGCCCTTTAAATTTATTTTAAAGAACATAAAATGGAAAAAAAATGTTAGAAATGATACAAAATTGCAGTAAACAAAGTAATAGGAATTCAAAACGGGTTATTGCATTGGATGTTATCTTCAAGTTAGTTGTTTAGTTTACCAGATATAGACCTGAAAATTTGATTGAAAAAATATAAGAAATTAAAAAGAGTAAAAACATATTAAGCATTAACTGCTCCTTTTAATAGACCAGCAGAAATCATCAGCACAATTATCCAAACTTCCTGCTTATATACATATATCTTTTCCCTTCTTTCTTTTGTCCCTTCCTCATCCCAGTGCTTCCTTCCCATTGAACAGATTCTTTCACTTTCAAAGTATCTAGTGTACTTCCAGATTTTATTTACTCTTTCAGGTTCTCACTAGTGAGACAACATGATATTTGCATATGTGGTTTTGATTTATTTCACTTAACCACCCTAATCATTGAACAGTTCAATTTTGAATCACTGTTAATCTTTTTAAACATTTGACCCCAGAATTCTAATATTTTTGTTTATGTATATGTGATCTCTTTCTATGTGTCTATTTGTAGTAAATGCAGGGAGATCTTCGCCCTTCGTATCACTGTAATAACCTCCTACTTACATCTCAACTTCTCAGGTCTATCCTCATGGTTCTCCCTGAGCAGCAGACAGTTGGAAATGCTGGATAATAAATATCCCACCAACATAACTCTCAACAAATAATTCGCAGCAGTTGGTGCAGGAATATCTGAACTGCTTTGCTTCCTTGGGATAAAGCTTAGAGACCTGTTCTATAGAAACGCCTGGAGTTTCCCAGTGGAATTGAGCCTAATTTGTTCAATGATGCATTCCTTGTTGGCTGCCTTCCTTTCTCTGCCTCACTTCTCCCATTTCTCTATTAGTTTGTTGGCATCACCTTCTCACTGAATCACTATTACAAATGCTTCTCAGCTTATGATGGGTTGTAGCCTGACAAAACAATTCTCATTAGTTTTAAAGATCACAAGTCAAAAGAGCTTTGAATATACCTAATCTACCAGGTATTCCAGCTTGGCAATATAGCACATGATAGAGAATCAGCAGTTCCTCTTGTGATCCTATACTTGGCAGAACTGTGGTTCACTGCTGCTGGCCAGCATCACAGAAGAGAACCAGACTGCACAACATCAGCTCAGGCAAAGGTCAAAATTGAATAACAGTTTCTACTGAATGTATTTCCCTGTTATGCCATCATGAAGTCCAAAAATTTTAAGTTAAGCCACCAGAGAACTGCTGAGCATCTTTGGTCAACAAGAAGTTTATAAAAATTACATCTATTCATAACTTTTAATATGCACCCCACATTTGGCTTTTCCCCTGCCTATCCCTCAAATTGAAAGATGTATACACAGATAATTTGGATATAGAGACTCAGCTTAGAAGAAGTTATTAATTCAAAACCCAAGAAGTCAGAGCGTTCCTTCCCACTGATGCTGGCCAAACACAAGGATAAGTACCAGATGGAAGATATTTAGGAGAGAAGAAGTGAAAATGTCAGCAAGCCAAGGTGTGAAGATTAATCAACACTCAGATTTCAGCAGCTGCATTGAGTTATCTGGATTCTTTCTTTAAGCAAATCAGTGCCAATAAGGTTATTATTTTGATGGCCCTGAAAGATGAGCAGCATAGCCTCAATTTCTAGATGGCCTCCCTTCTTCTGAGGTCCTTAGTCCTCCGCACTAAGAAAAACATCAGCAGACAAGGGGTCCTGCCAAGAACAAGCACTCTAAATGGTCCTATCAAACAAAAAGCTCTCTCTTAAATAATGCACCCACTGACTAGTCTCCTGAAAGGGATGTTGTCTGTGATTTACATGAAAAATGTTAAAATACAGATGTCTTTGTTTTATTTGGGGAACTTAAAAAAAATCACTCACTTAATATGGATGAGAAAAGCTCTACTTCTCTGCTGGATTCCTCTATATTTTCATGTCCTAAATTGTAGATTACAGAATATGTGAGGCCCAGAGGGCTTACACTGATTTCAGGGTGAATCTACTGCTCTACTATTAGTATGGTCATGGGATAAAGGTGTCGACATCTTCTAGATAAAATGGTCCTATCTAATCAGCTTGCCTATCATGGTAGAGAAGACACAACAAATGTTAGATGACAAAGTTGGACGGGACTTCAAGGGTATATCTGCTGCAATTCATTCGTGTTGCAGATGAGAAAATAGAAGCCCAGACTGTTGAAATGCTTAGCTCAAGACTTCATAACTTGTTAGAGACAAAGTTGGGCTAGACCTAAAGCTTCTGGATTGCATACTCTTCAAGCTGCCCTCATTAATTTGTTTTAAGTTTTTTGTTTAACAGTTTCCCTTATTTTAAGTTCACATTTCAACTCATCTTGGATGTGATGTGGGATGCTTATTCTTAGAAAACCTAAGATTATACCATCGTATTTTGTGGCCTTGCCTACATAGCTGCACTGGGGAGAAACCCTCCCACGTAATGAGCTTTGTCACAGAGACATTGTAAGAAACATTCCTGGCCCTTTCTTCTGTCTGCAAAAACAGCCTGAAAATTTAGATTATACTGCAGATCCAACTTAAGTCCATTTGGTTTCATGCTTATCCCTAATCCCAGATCACTTTCTGGGCCTGAGCCCAGGTTCTGGTATGGCCAGAAAAATGCCAGAAGCCATATGGCCTCCCCAGGCTGCCTCCTGGATGAGGCTGGATGGTACACACCTAGGAACCAACTCTCTCCAAGAGATAGAGCAGATGGTTTTCCAGATATGAATATGTATAATTTAGACTGCTAAGGTTGCTAAATAATATGTGCTTTAGGAGGATTCAAGAAAATCAAAAATTTTATAAATGAAATGAAAACCAAGCCAAGGAAAACACAAGACCCTGTGGAAAGCCAGGTATTATTCTGTTTGTGGCATTCTCTTACACAATATGTTTAAACCTTCTGAGAAACCACTGGAAAATAACCAGGAAGAAGTAAGTGGTAACTGCAACAGAGGGCATGAACTTCAGCATCCTGTGAGAACCTAGGAAATCCACAGATGGCAGAACTAGTCCCTGTGCAAAGATGGCAAAGGTATGGCACATATGCAGGCTGTTCATTATTGAAAGCTCTAAAAGGTTCACCATTGCTAGTCTAGAAGAACAAGAAGTGAGCTAAACATTTTTTTGGCTATACCACCACTTTCCTGGCCCCTGACAGTTAATTCTACTCTGACATTCATTCTCTTATTTCCAGCCAATTATTCTTCATCTGGCTGCCCCAGGAGCAAGGCCTAACCATCACTGAATCTGGGAGATTGGTTAAGAATTGGACTCTCACCAATTTCCAGTGTAAATGTTGCCCATTAGAAGACTTTAAGCTCCTTGCCTAGTGATATTACTTTGCATGTTCAATTACTTCCAGCTTATTGAACACTTCCATACTCAAAGCTCCTATTGGATTTGATTCTTATAATAATCCCACAAGGTAAACAAAGCATGAATTTTAACCCCATTTTACACAAGAGGAAACAGAGTCTCAGAAGTTAAGTGGCTTCTTAAGGACAGACAATTGTCAGCAGTGCCACAGAGACTTGAACCCAAAACTCTGATTCTCTCCAGCAGTGCAGCTGATTTGGCATACACCAATGACCCAACACCAAAAGGCCTTTACCAGGGAAGATTCACATCTGCAGATAGAACATCCTAATCTGTGAACTAACTGATGTTAAGAAAAATAGAATATTACAGCCTGGAGCAAGGTGATATTCCCATATTCTGAGAACCTTCCATATAGAAGCTGGATTCTTGTTTGTGCATTATTGATGCCAACCCTTTACCACTCATGTACCCTCTCCTTCCATAGAAATACAATATATTCCCACATTCCACTGAAGATGTGTATGATAATGGAATCTGCTTCACCAAAGAAAAAGTTCATATATGTGGTGGAAGCATAACTTGCTTGAGTGAATCCTCTTGTCTCCTATTATCTGCTCAGAGAAGTTTGTTGGACCAAGGAAAATGATAAACAAGTATGTACATACATCTAAATCTGATCCACTGCTTTGAGCCAAATCATTCAAGCCTGCTTTAGATCATCTGATCTCCAATCAATCACTGATACCTAAGCACAAAAAAGATTGTTATTTGAAACTAAATTACTTTGGGACTGACTCGTTACACAGCTATAGCTGACTGATACAGTACCTAGCTTTCACTGATCTATTCAAATTCAGTACAAATCAAGTCTGCTCTTTCTTATCATTGCTCTGTTTCTTTGCAAGCAATGAATCCCCACTTCTTCAATTCCAAGTTATTAGCAGGGGTATCAATACCAGTATTTGTGTCATCATAAGATTATGAAAGTTTATTATTAGGGACCAAAATGGAAAAAATAAGGCAAAGTGATACCAACAAAAGATCATATCATAGGTGCTACACAAATGTTAAAGAGTAATTTAAAACATTCAACAGCCTTTTTTGTGGTTAGCATGCTAGAGAATTCACATTGCTTTTGACAATATTTCTTATATATATCTTCTTATAGCAACCTGGCGCCAGATGTGCTAGAAGGATAAGATAACCATCCCTTAATAAAAACACGCAACTGGTAGAAAATATTGAACAGACATTGGGTAAATTGTTAATAAAAGATTAGGGCTGGGAATGGTGGCACCTATATCTAATCTTAGCATGCTAGGTAACTGAGGCAGAAGAATACCAATTTCAAGCCTAGCTTGGAAAACTCAGTAACGCAGCAAGGCCTTGTCTCAAAATATGATAAGACAATATACAATAAGATAAAAGGGCTTGGGTATGTATCTTAGAGAAAAGGCCCTGAGTTTAGTCCCCAATATGGCTAAATAAATAAGAAAATAGATAGTTAATATTCTGCAACCATTGCTCTAATTTGGTCATTTCAGCTTTTATCATAATTTCTAAAGCCCAGAAAAGTGACTTTTTCTGCCTCTTTAGAAACCTGCAGTAGCATGTTCCAGCTATAGAAAACAACATGCTTTTTTAAGTATTTAGTGATTCACATTCCTTAGTTCTTCAAGCTGCCATTCCAAGCTGGAGTGGGGGGAGAACATCCAACCCACTTATCAGAAGAACTTATTCTCTGAGGAAAACTTCCCAAAGACTAGGGGAAGAATATAATGCATATCCCATGGCTGATACATACTCAATAATATGTCTGGGAAGAGAGAGAGAGAGAGAGAGAAAGAGAGACAGAGAGAGAGAGAGAGAAACCAGCCCCTTCCCTACCCATCCTTTCATCCCTCTTTCATCCCTGCATTCTCTGGCTGGTTTAAACTCAGTTTGATCAAATCCACTTGTCTGATCCCTCCAGCTCTTCCTGGTTCCACACCTAGGTATGATTCAGCCATCATAAACCCCCCAAGGCACTCTCTGATCAGATTTTCTCAGTCTCCAGCTTGGTGCTCCTTTCAGACTTGACTCTTCATACTTAGAAATTTTCCATTTTGCCCCTCAACTCCTTTCTCAATGTGTCCCAGTGGGCTGTACTTTATATATAAGCCCTACCCTGAGTGCAGCCCCAGAAAGATGAACTTTGGTTCTCAATGTTCTTAATTTATCTATTCTTTCTAATAGCATCATGTTGAGCATTGGAGTACCCAGGGCTAAAATGCTTAGAAAGCACGACATTCCACAGTAATTTGTCTGACCCTCACAATGGTACTCTCAGGAGGCAAAAGGATAGTAAGACCCTAGCTGTTCAAATGAAGGCTTGGAGCATAAAGGCACTCACACAGCTGGTGTATAAAGCAACCAAACTATGAAGCCAGTTTTCCTGTCTTTAACTCTGGGAATTATTTCTTTGTATCATGCTATTTTTAAAAGTACTCACACTGCTGAAATTCTTGGATATCCTTTATAAGATTCAACCTTAGAAGAGAAAATAAGTCATGCCAAAAAAAAAATGAAGTAGTTGGTACAGCTTTAAAAAAAAAAAAAAAAGCCACAAGAGCACTGAACCACTTAGAATGCTCTTTTTTGCCTGGTGACTGCCAGCTACACTCCAACATATTACGATTCTCTGTCCAACTGGCAGGACTCGTGCTTCCAAAATTAGCTCCAGCCTTAATAAGTGGGATAAACTGCAGTATAAAGTCACTGAACTTCACAGTCTTTGGCCAAGCCTTCAAAGATAACCAAAGAAGTGTCAGGAGAGCCCCTGTAGTTGGTTCTACATTATGAACTTCTGGACATCTACTGGAACTTATCGCTTTTGTAATTATTTACATTCCCAAAGGAAAAAGCATTGAGCTCATGGAGAGATTGGAAAGCCCTATAAATGACATCCTCTTCAGAAGATATCCAGCTTGCCCGCAGGCACTGACCAATCCGATTTCATTTTGAAGCCACTAGCAGAGAAGTTCTTGATCCAGAGAAGATGCGAATTCAGTACTGGTGGCACCACTAGGTGCCAACATGAAGTCGAGCAAATTCTGTGGCCTGTCTCCATCTCGTTCTGCGCACAAGTATTTACTGAGCACTAGTGATGTGCCAAGCACAGAAATAGTACAGTTCATAAGACCATGGCTTTGCCTTTAGGGAACCTACATTCTACATAAAAGTGTAATAGGACGCTAAAACAATAAGGGTTGGGAGAGAGAAAACAAAGCTGCTATGAACAGGATCCTCTTTGAGATAAGATTTGTCCGATAGACTTTTGAGCAATGAAACAAAACAAATACTTGGTGAGGGGGGAGAGATTTACAGATGAAGAGTGTGTTAGAAAGGAAAAAAAAAAAAAAAGGAGGACAGCATGGCTGGAACAGAGGGAGAGAAGGGAAGATTGGAAGGCCAGGCCCTGGGAGACACCAGGATCTGATCAGAGAGGGTCTTGTAGGCTTGTTATGACTGCAGATGGGAAGACGTTGGAGAGTCCAGAGGGTATGCGGCCACGATCTGACTGAGGCCTCCTGAGTGCCAAGGACAGCCGTTTCTCACCTGGTATGGACTAGAGAGTCAGAGGCTTCCTGCAGGCCATCTAGGGGCTGAGATCTAAACCACATGCATTGCTAAACAATCTACTGCGCTGCTCATCTGGTTAAAACACTGAAGTCCATCCGGGTCTGGAGCAGCTCCTGCTACCCAGCAGCCAAAGCAGCTTCCTTTTCCAGCCCTTAGTCCAAGGGTGGTGACCCGGAGTACAGAGTACCTCGCTCCATCTTTGCCATACCAAGAGCTACTGAGGCGTCCCCTTATCCCTCTGCAGTTCCTGGGGCTCAAGGTGGCTTTGCTGTGATGGGTGGTTTGAGGCTGAAATGATTCTACCAGCTGTTCTTTATACCCAAAAAGCAACTGGAAGGTCCAGTGGAGATAAGGAACTTAGCCTTAATCCTAACAGCAGCTATTTTGTGGGTGCCTGAGGCTCTGAGATCTTTTTTTTTTCTTTTTTTTTTCCTTTTTCTGGGTCATCTGCTTGGTGTGAATTCATCCGAAGGCATCTGTTTGATATTTTTAGAGCTATGAATTATAACTGCACTTCTACTCTCTTGCAGGAACCCGAGCTAAGAGTTTGGGCAAGGGACCTGAGTTGGAGACACAGGGAGTGCACGGATCCGCGCCTCCCATCTTTCCTGGATGGAGGCCTTTCTGCGGCGGCGCCTCAGCGACTTCAAAAACCCTGAGTCACTTCCCTGTTTCTTTGCTTCCTGTGCGGTGAGCCTGCAGCGAAGCAAGGCTGGGGTTTGGGGTAGAGTGTGATCCTTGGACTGGAGGCTGCGGGCGGCAGGGCGAGGGGGCGCGGGGTTCCAGGGCGGCGCTTGAGTCACAGCGCGGGCTGGACCTCGCCTGCCGCCCCCTGCAAGCAGTCACCGAGGCCAGGGGCGCCCGCGAGGCTTTCCCTAAGGCAGGGGTCCTCTAGGCTTCCCAAACAGCCGATGCTCATTTCCGCAGGAGCCCTCTGGGCGCGGTACTGTCACTGCATTGTCACCGTTTATTTAATCCTCCACTTGCCACCCAGAAACTCCGCGGGTAGCGCAGAGGTTTCCTATCCACCCCCTGATGAATCCGAGGCCCACGCACTTAGCTCGGTGATGGGCTCCACCTCACGACTTGGGTGCTGGGTAAACAGAGGGGGGTGGGGCAGCAAAACCGGAAGGAACCTGCTTCCCCAGTCCTGCCTGCGCCTTCTGAGGAGATTGATGGGTTCCTAAGGCCACGCTAGGCTTGGAAATGCCTTGCCGGCCCTGGGCTCACTCCAGTGTTTATGTTCCTGCCCTGAGGATGAGGGTGGTAAAGAGAAATGCCTTTATTTAAAAATGAGGGGTTTCACAAAGATTCCTTTTGCCCCAAGCCACCATTTGCCTCTAAAACAAAGCAGGGTAGTGTTCACTGCTTGCTTTACCCTAAAAGCCGAATCAGGAAAGCCTCAGAAAGCATCTAGTACCCATTTTACAGATGAGGAAACAAAGGTTCAAGGAGAAGCATAGGGGTTGGGACTAGGATTTCCTACCCATCACTGTGCCTACAATAGTCCACCGCCTTCCCCTTAGGATTCCTGTTGCTCCAACAGTAATACTTCCGGAGAAAACCCCACTGGATGGTTTGCCCAGTGCCTTGACCCTGGGCAGAGAAGGCACAAGAGCTGCGGGAGCTGAGACCAGCAGCTAGCAGCCCACAGCCTTTCAACCTCCTACGCACTCCCAGACTGTGCAATGAGGCCAGCACCCCTCCTCCCCGTTTCTGGGGAGCCTCTGTGCAGAAGAGGTGCCTCTGCTGCAGATTTTGCCGTCTCATCCCCACATTTGCAGCCTCCAGTTGGCTTCTCCTGATTGGCCAGGACTTTTCCTCACTGGAGAGATGAGAATACAGTCCTCCAACCAGCTGGGAGTAAACAATCCGCAGCACCCAGTAGGGGAAGGTTCTGCCCCACACTGTCAGATGTGGAGCTGCTTGTGAGCTGGGAGGGCAGGATGGTCCTGGGAGCCGGAAAGGTCTGCACTGTTGACCTGGGGGAAGCTGCTTCCAACCAGGAGCTGACTTTCTGTGCCTTCCATTCTGTAATGGAAGCTGTCACTTTACATTCTTTGCCTTTTCTGCAACAAAAGTTTTCTCAGAATTCAATTTTAAAAGTTGTCATCGAGGTTGGCAGTCTGTGTCCAAAAAAGGAGGTTGCTAATCTGTTCAGATTGGGGGAATTGAAGAGTATTCTGCTGCCTCCCCTGGCCCACTCCCACACCTGCCACTGCACCACACTGACTCAGCCTCCTCCAGAGTGGGGAACTCTGCCCTGGGAAGTGCACTCCTTTAACCTGTAGCACTTAGAATCACCTGGAGAATCTAAACAGTACCTGTGCCCAGGCCATCCTGAGACCAAGGAAGCCACTCTTTCCAGAGGTGTTGTCTAATAATTACCCCAGGTGACTATGATGCACAGTAAGACTGAGAGCCTCTGTTCTAATGGTAATTGCTGGTGGTACCTGATAGCATCTGTCTTCCTTCTAGTAAACCATCTGATGTTCCTTTGGAAACCCATTCTCTCGGTCTGCAAGACCCCAAGGTGCTAATTCCACTATCACTCTCCAACTACTCTTTTCCTGGGCACTAGTAGGTTACCCATGTAACTAATCAGCATGTTTCCATCCTCCTAGAGAAAATAATTGGTTCAGGCAAAACATGTGATGCATAGAGGCCCACTGTGGATCAACCCAATGACTTTTTCAGATTATTGAGATGTGAAAAGTCACTTTCTGATCTAATTATTCAGCAGCAAACATGAGAGTCTCAGGTTCCCAAGCAGCCATGCTGTCCCCACATGGAGAAAGTCTTCTTATGAACTGAGGCAATACAGGAAAAAGAGAGATTCATGATGGGGTGGAAAAGAGTGAAATCTGATTTAAAACCACATTTGAAGCCAGGTAGACCCAGTACCAGCAAGAAATAAGATCCCTTTTTCATTCAAGCCAATTTAAACCAACAGCTTGTTGCATAACTAGATGTTACATTGAAGTGCATAGAACCTAGTTCTGATCTAACAGCACATTGAATGGGTGAGCCTCCATGGTCATGGTCAAGGATTCCAGGCCTTTACTTACAACAAAATGTGTTGTCTATGTTCAAGGATGATGGCTTTCAGAGAAGAGGGGTGAGGAAAAGACAAGAAACATGTTCTAAACCTTTAGTTTCTGAACCGTGAAAAGCCATGGGCAAGTGGGTCTTAGCTAAATATGGAAGCACTTAGGGCATAAACAGTTTGCAGGACTAATCTTTCAGTCTGCTAGAGCTTGTACAGCAGCTGGAACAAGGTAGAGGAAGTTGATAATAGCCAGTACAATGATGGTACATGAAGTTTATAATGACCAATACTGCAAAGTTATATAGGAAATTTATAGCAACTATAGCAAAAGAAGTATACACAGCACACAACACATCAATGAAAATAAATACACAAGATGCTTCAAATTCTCTTCTTGAACAGCAGAGTATTCCCTGGGCAACATGGCCTCTGCCTGAAGGTACAAATGAAACAAAAGTAAATGATTTGCTGAATTTTATACTTAAAGGTTCTATCAGTGAGCAGCCAGTGTGTCACCACCTCCCCCTCAACTTGGTGGCTTAAACATAATTTATTTGTTTCATCATTTCACAGGTCAACAATCTGAGTTTGGATCCCCTGGGTGCTCTGCTGGCCACACAGTGTTCACTTGCACCTCCGGAGTGAGTCTCTGATTCATTACATGACTGTTTCTGGCCATTGGCCTTAGGGTGTTAGGTATCTCATCCAAGCAATAAGAAAGTAACTAAGACATAGACCCACTTGTGAAGGAGTGAGGACGCACAAGAGCCTCTAAAACTTGGGTTTAGGTTGTGGCACTTCCCTTCAGCCACATGATGTTCATTAAAGCAAGTCATGTGCCCAACTCCATTCCAAGTAGTGTGGAAATGGACTCCCCTAAGCTCCACCTCTCTAAAAAGAGAAATTATGAGGTCACATAACAAAGGTCATGGATCTAAGGGTGGGCAAAGTATTGGGACAATGATGCCACCTACCACGATCAATTTGGCACAGGCTCTTGCAGATTAACTCAGTCTCATTTAGGCACAAGATTAACTACATCTAATTTGAATATTCTATCAGTCAGGGATTATAGCTCAGCAACACAGTGCCTGACTGGCAAGTGCAAGGTACTCAGTTCGATCCTAAGTACCAAAAAATAAATAAGTAAAAGTAAATATTCTATCAAACTTGGATCTGTTCTCAGCGGAGCTCATACTTGATCTGCCTTTCTAACACTGTATTTGGACACATATAGACATTTTCATTCTTACCTATAGGTTGTTTTCTGCTAGTTCTCCCTAACCTCAAGTCCAGGTATTTTTTTCTTAGTAAAATTCCCATTTTGCTGCTTCTACTGTTGGTGAATCTTCTATCATACACGCACTGCCCTTACTAACTTGTTGTTCTCTTTGAGCACTGTTGTGAAATTCACCCTCTGCAACTTGGCAATGACTTTTATTCCACCTCTAGACTTAGTGTGTCTCACCTGTAGCCCTTTACTACAAATTTGCCACACTTTTTACCATGAGGAGTCCCCTCAAGGGGTCATAAATCCCAATTGTCATGAACACTGTTATGGTTTGTGCCTAGTTGTCCTCTCAAAGCCTCATGCAATCATGGGGTAGACTTCTAGAGTTTAAGATTAACTCATGGTCCACTGGGATTATGGATGTGAGTACTACGCCCAGTCTGGGGCGGATAGCCTGAATGCAACTTAAGGGAGACAGACATCCTCTCTGTTGCCATTGTTGCTGCTGCTCCTCCATTTTCCTCTTGGTCTTTGCCACCACCATGTACTGCTGCCCTCTGCCATGTGCCAGGCTGCCATGGAGCCCACTGAGTATACACTGCAACCTCCAGTAGCTGTGAGCTAAATAAACCTTTCCTTCCTTCATTTTGAATGTTGAGTATTTGTCCCAAGAGAAGAGTAACTGAGAGAAGAGTAACTGAGACACACACCTATCACTTACCTCCTGAGGCATGCAGGGAATTCTGCATTTTCTGTAAAGTACACTGACTGTAACATATTCTCTGTAAAGCATACAGAATTCTCTATAAAAGAATACAGATAAGGTACAGTATACATACAGATGGCACAGCTGTCTTGCTGCTTGAGCACGGACCACATGTCTGCTTTTATTCTGCATACGCTTCCCATTCTTGGCACAGGATTCTTGTAAAAGTCTTGAAAATTCTCTAGGATCTACTGGTAAAAATGAGGGCTAGTTTTTCCTGCTCTGGTATTTCTCCATAATGTTCTGATTATTTTTGCCATGTGTCATCTTGGAAGCTTTTGGCTCTAATGTCATAAGCCCTGACTCAAGCTGTATTAACAAGAAGGAGCATTATATATCATGAAACAGGAAGTCCAGCCCCAAGGTTGACTTACTCAGGGCCCCACAGCATCAAGTGGGACAGGGTTCTATCTCGTTTCTTCACTCTGAAAGCTACTGCTGGCTTTGTTCTAGAACTTGTTGCCCTGCATGTCAGAAGATGGCTATAAATAAAACCAAGAACCTAGAATAAGAGTACCATAGTATCAATGGGGAAGGGGAGTAAGTTTCTCTTGTCTTCTATTTAAAAAGTTTCCTCCTCATTTTAGTTGAGTCAACTAAGAGCAAGTAAGAGTGGGCAGAGTGACGCCATGTGCTGTTCACCTACAGCATGAGTTTCTTGAAGCAGTTGCCTCAAGTGGCTTGAAATATGTGGCTCAGACTAAGCCCCTCTCCTGTAACTAGAGAAGAGTTCAGTCTCTGTGGTCCTGTGAACAGCAACAGGTAAGATAATACCTGGTGAAGTAGGCATTTGGTCGGCCAGGAGGAAAGCCATTACTAGAGACGCTCATTCAATATAATGTCCCCTGGAACCATCTCTTCAAAGGTTGGCTACATCTACTGGAAGGAACTATTATATTTGACACTCTTGCTTGGTGGTTTCTCTTTTCTTCCTTTCTCTCTTCATGGGAGGAAACTAACTTTCTACTCCTGTCTCTTTCATTGAAACTTCCCTTTGAATAGAAGCCACTCTGGATATAGTGCTAGACTCCATGAGTCGGTCTTAACATGTAAAGAAAGGCTTAAAATGTTTAACCTTTTTTTTTTAACAGAAGCTATTTCACTAAACCTTTGCTTCATTTGACTTAAAAAACAAAACAACAAGAAATTGTGCCAGGCCTGGTGTTACATGCCTGTATGGCAACACTCTGGGAGGATGAAAGAGGAAGTTTGAGTCTACATTAGGCAACTTAACTGCTTAGCAAGACCCTGTCTCAAAATAAAAGTACAATAGAAAAGGGTAGGAAAAGTAGCCCAATGTAAAGACCAGGGGTTCAGTTTCCAGTAAATCACACACACACACACACACACACACACACACACACACACACACTTTATAATTCAATGACACTCGGTGTTTGCCAGGGAGCAACTGCCATCTTCATGGATATGTACTTTTTGGTCCAATGAGTAAAGTAACAGGACAAACAGATCTACAGTTTATTTATTTATTTATTTATTTATTTGCTTATCCATCGTGTTTTCGGTTGTTGAAATATCTCACTAAGCAGCTTAGACTCCTGGTCATCCTCCTGCTTTCAGCTTCCACAGCGCTGAGATTACAGGTGTGTGCCACTATGCCCAGGACTCTGGCCAGCTAAGCCCACTATGGGGGCAGGGCTGGTATGGTATATGGTGCCAGGGATTGAACTGTGGTCCTTGTGCTTACCTAAGCTTGCCTAAGCAGGCACTTTAGTCCCCTGAGTTGTCTCTCTGGCCCCTACAGCACATTTAGAACACACTGAAAAACTGTAGCCAAAAAAATAGTTTCCTCATCACAGTTCTGTTTGTCTGGTTTTTCCTCTAGAACTAGAGGTTTAAAGCCTTTGATTCAGATGTAGTTCTTTTGATTCAGATGTAGCTGGAGATGTAGTTCAGCGGCACAGTGCCTGCCTGGAAAATGTGAGATCCTGAGTTTGATTTCTGGTATAAGAGAAATTGTGAATTCAGATGCTAACAATTCTATGTTACTTAGCAGCCCATCAAATGACTTTACCCAGCTCATCATAGTGGCTCCCTTCCTAGCAATTATTATTAATTGTATCCATTGATTTGCAACCATATCTACTTATTTGTTTGCTACTCTGTTGTCTATTTTCTGCATTAGACTGCAAGATCTATGAGGACAAAGACTTTTCTGCACTAGAATGTATGATCAATGAGGACAGAGACTTGAACTATGTTGTTCAATACTTTATCCCTAGCATCTAATAGAAGACCCAGCACAAAATAAGCCAACAGTTATTAGTTGGACTCTTTCTAAATTGAATACAATTTACATGGGTGAGTACTTGAGATCCATTATGTTAGCTAAGTTTCAGAATGAGGTTACCCTATCAGGTTATAATGATGATGGAAATATTAGCATATAGAGATGTTAAGTAACTTGTTCAAGAACATGATGTTAAATATTAAGCTCAAATTCAGCTCCTCTGTTGCAAGTCCCATGTTCTCTCCATTGTGTTCTATGCTTTAAAGCCCTCAGAGTTTACTGACCACTTGAGGCACCAGGGATTGAACTCAGGACCCTGCATTTGTCAGGCAGGCACTTATTCTACAGAGCTATCTCCCCAGCCCCTTTTACTGACCACTTTAACAGAGATAGTAGAAAGCACTATTTATTCAGTTATCAGAGTAAGCAAATTTAAGAAGGTGGGAGGCAACAGAACGCATACTGGGAAAAGTCTGAGGGTGCATTCTGGAAGCACATTAAGGTTCCACAGTGCAATCCTTTCCCTGTAGTGTTTGGATGCAAAACCAGCTACTGCCTCCAGCAATGCCCACATTGCCTGCATAACAAGAGAGTCTGGCTGGAGGGCAGAACATTGAAATCAGGAGGTAAGGAGGATTATATTTAGCCTTTGTCTTCCTGGAATGTTCCCAGAGTTAGAGCTACAAGGGAGCAAGGATAGCAGTCAGAGCTTGGGGCTTCTCCAGCAGCAAAAGGAATATTCCCAGGCCCTACATGAATTTCCTGCTCCACACTTAAGGATTAGCAGAGCAGGTACCTCTCAGGAGCTTACCTGTGCTCAGGTGGGGCTGAACATAAACCAGGCACAGGGCTGCCAGAAGGCAAATCATGCTGATATTCTCTTCCTATAGAAATCCCAAGACCTCCAACATCAGGAATCTGAGGCAGCTCTTGATACTCCAGCAGCTGTCCAACCTTTGCCTAGCTTGAAGAGCTGCCCTGCAATACGAAATAGGATATCACCTCATAATAACTATCAGTGGGACTGGAGGTCATGCATCAGAAGTCTCAGTTCTCATTTATTTTTATAAATTGGCCAGGTGATTTGAGTTCTGTATTACTTTCCTGGGGCTTCCATAGCAAGGTTCACAAAGTGGCTTAAAACCTGAGAAATGTATTGCCTCACAGTTCTAGAGGCTAAAAATCTGACATCAGGTTGTGGACAGGATCATTTTGCCCCTGAGACTGTGCATAGGATTTTTCCTTGCCTATGCTTGGCTCACAGAGGTGCATGTCAATCCTTGGTGTTCAGGTATCTGTAGCTCTATCATGCCATTCTCGGTCCCAATCATCCTATAGTATTCTTTTTGCATGCATCTCTCTCAATAAGATATTTTCATCTTTTAATAAGGCCATTTTGGCTTAGGTCCCATAATAATAATCTCATTTTAACTTGATGATATCATGAAGATCTTATTTCCAAATAAGATCAAATGTATAAGTACTAAGTGTTAGAACTTCCATATATTTTTTGGGGAAACACAATTCAATCCACAACTGTATAATGTTTTTATGTCCATCTTTTTTTTTTTAGGAAGGAAACTATGGCTTAGAGAAAACCAAGACACTGTGTAACATCATTGTCATGGATCAATAGCCATAGTGGCCCCAATTTTTCCGTGCATCTCTGCAGCTAATTCTCGAAAGTGTCTTTTCAGGATAACTCTGGAGCTTAGTCAGTGGGATAGAGCAGACACACTGAACATACTGCTGCTTTGTGAGCACCATGTGACTAAACTCAGACCAGCCTGCTAGATGATGGGGAACTATATGGAAAAAGACCTCAATCTTTTCAGCATCACCACAAGTGAACCAGCACCAGTCAGACCTCCAGGTGACCCTGGATGCTTAAGTTCAATCCCACCAATATCAGGCCAGCAGAGCCCAAATCAACTGAACCCAGGGATGACTCATAGATTCATGTGTAGAGGACCACCTGGGTGATCCCTCTTGAAAGAGAAGCAATTGTCTCCATTTTAGTTGAGCCTGACCCTATTTCCATGTATTGATTTATACACAGCTGGCTAGGACTTTTCCTTATCCCTTCAATTAGCTTTAAGCAATATGTATCAGTCTATAAGATGATAGGCCTGTTTCCCAGGAACTCCCACCTGCTGCTCCCTTGTATGAGCTGGGTCAAGATGGGATAGAAAGCCAATGCTCCACCCTGTAGGCTAGGGTCTAGCCTGGAAATACAAGCTGTGACTTCCTAGGGCTTGAAAGATTATACATCAGAGCTGAAGCACCAACCCCAAAACATTAGATAATAGCTCAGCTGTGTAATACAGATTTCTCTCTGCATATCCTTCTCTCTGTATATTGCAGAGGTAAATGCAGGCCTCCAGCCCATGGCACTTACCTACAAGTCACTCGTCCTCATACCACTTTTTTCATCATGAATGAATAAAAACCTGGATTAGGCCTTGGGTCTAGGCCTTCATGTAAGACAGCCATCATCATGTCTAGACTTAGGACTCCTTGGCTCCCCATAACTACAAATATGCCTTAATGTCTTCTCACCATGGGGGTTGCCCTGGATGTGGTAGATTGGAATTAACTTGAGGGGATTCTAATAACTGATCCATCAGATTACAAATGTAAACTCCTCAGACTGAGACAAGGACCAGAAAGGGTTGTCTATATTCATTAATGATCAAGAGTTTTTTTTTTTTTTCTCAATAAAATTATTGGAAAAAAAAAGAGTTTTAAGCCACAAAATTTGGACTCAGTTTGTTACACAGAGCAAACTGATTGGGTATAGTCACATAGATGTTAAATTGCAGAGCTGGAACTTGAATTCATTCTCAGATTTTTTTATACCACAGAATCCTGGATCAATGGATAATGGTGTCAATCATACCACAAGCAACCCCTGTGCCCACCACAACTGAACTGTCATATAGAGACTCTAACTTCATTACTAAATGTTGTGCTTCTCTTTTTGTCTTTTATTCTTCTTTGGACATTTCTGTGTTTCAACTGTAATAGCAAGTCAGAAGTGTGGGCTTGAGCTATGTAACTTGAGCTTGAAGAAGATAGATCAAAACATATGGTTTTGATAGGAAAATTGGCAAGAAAAGGGAAAGAATGGAAAGTCTTTTGGTGAAATCATAGGTGTCCAGAGCTCCATTATAATGTGACATTTTCATACCTAAATTCTAAGTTCTAGAGCAGAGGAGAGTTTAATCCCTGCCTATGTCATAGGAAAGAGACCACTCTTAGGAAGTTCGGTAGAATCTTTGTCCTCTCTTCTCCTTTACACTTCTGGGCAGAATGCCACCTTCTAGAAATGTTTAAAGATGAAGTGAAGGAAATCTTGAAAAATAGAAGTAAAGCTGTGGTCAAGATAGGCTGGGCTGCTCAGAGCAGTGTGGAAAAAGTGAAGCAAGTGAAGAGAAGAAATCTAACTGGATCAGTTAATTTTTACCAACAAACCATCCTAAACTGGCATAAAACAACCATTTATTGTTTCCTATGGGCCTATGGTTTCACTAGAAAGTTCTACAAATCCAGACCAATCTTACCTGATCTGGCAAGAATTTCTCAGATGTCCGCTGTCAGCTGCCAGGATGACTGCCAACTATCTGGTCCAGGGTGTCCTCGGTCCATGTGCTTGGCTCTGGTCCATGGGATGACTTGGTTCTGGTCCATGTGCTCTTAACATCCCCCCTTCAGGTTTTTTAAGGCCTTATATATTCATGGTTGTAAAAGTCCAAGACAGCCAGCCACAGTGGATGTGTACTGTTTCAATCTTCTCCTTTCTCTAAGTCAGTAACAACTCATTAGCAAAATACCTCTCATGGCCAGGCCCACAATTAATGTACAAGATCAATGACTGAAGCTGTGAGTGAATAGAAGCATGAAGAACGGTGCCTGTTAATGTGACCATCTAAAATAAGAAGTCAGTGAGTACAAAGCTGGACATGGAAATGGATTTTGGAAGGGAGAACAGCAAACTTCTTAGAATAAGAGGAATTGGCGCATTCATGGAATTTAGAAAACAGTACGATAACAAAATGAAAGTACATTTATGCGTAAGAACTTGAACACATATTTGGGCTAGAATCTGTGGTGAACCAGTTTGCAAGAGATCCCCTCCTACTCCATCATGTCTCAGCCCTCCTACTGCTACTCAGCAACTAACTAAGCAAGAAAGAGGAAAACCTTGTAGAAGACTCAGGAATAGAGCCAGGGGGTGCTAAGGTATCCAGAATATGTTCCTGGGCCTATGAATGGGCAGAGACACAGCTGAATGTTTCCATGGTTTCTGGGGCCCAGAATCATTATTACTTCTTGACTATACACATGTTACTACTTCCATTTCTCAAATTGTAGAATAAGATATGCTCATTTTAAATCAATGACCCGTAAAATAATCCAAAACCATTCACATAACAAATTATAGCAGGGTTTCTATCTCATTCCTCAAAATAACTTCCTCCCACAATTACTTCACAGCCTTTTCCTATACATACATATTTTACATGTGTCCTTTGGATATTATTAAGAACAACTTGGGTAACAATACCAACATTCACCATGCCAGCACCACCCCCAGGGTGTGCTGAGATGGTAATTGAGACTGGACGTGATGGCACACGCCTGTAATCCCAGATCTTGGGAGGCTATAGACAGATGGATCACTATGAGTCCTATCTAGTAGCTAGACCCTAAACACCCTGTGTGCCCATCCCTAAAAATACACAAAAAAAAGGAAGAAAAGAAAAGAAAAAACCAAAAAACACCCAACATTCTAAGCATCACTTTCTGCCAGTCTAACCTTGTCATTTCTTGTTCAACTCTCGTACCATCTTTCCTAACTAGAAAAATAATCTACTTGTTAATGAGTTCCAATCTATATTTATTTATAAACCCATGTGTGTATACATCATATTGTCTTCCTGTTATAAGAACCTGAAAGAGTAAATAAAAACTGAAAGGTACAATAGATTCTATGAAAGGGAAATTGTTCAAAGGGAAGGAACAACTGGGATAAGGAAAGAAGAAAAAGAAGGAAGGGCAAAATATATAAGTATATACACAGGATAGCTTAGATAATTGTACTACTGATTTCTCTTGGTCCATTGAAAACAGTTTTTTTTTTCTTCTTTTTAATTTTTGACCAATTTTTCATGCCTACATCTGGTAATCTCAACAACTAATTTGCAGACAAAATTTGCAATATAACAACTATTGTTGAGTTCCCAGCATTTTTTGAGTGAATTTCTGAATCATTTCTAATATATTTTTACTATTTTGATTCTCTTTTAAAAAGATTGTGATACATAAATGAATTTTCTGGGAGAAAAAAAAGAAGAAAAATATAGAAATACTAAACCAAAAACAGGTACATGTAAGACCAAAGGAAAGAAAAATAATCATGTACCACTGGTAGGATACAAAGTACAAAAATGAACAAGACCTAGAAAAAGCTATGGAAACTGTACGGTCCATTTCAGATCACAGAAATATCTCACATCCTCATATCTCACACCTCTCATATCTGGGTGATAGACCCAGAGATTAGATGCATTTGGGTACAATGAATAAAATAGAAGACATTATAAAATTAACTTCAGTTTCATTTTACTTTTTTAATGTAGTGACTAGAATATTTAACATTATATAACTGTCTGGCACTGTATGTCTATTGACCAGTGCTTGTTGTGATTCATGTCTTAATGTCCTCCTAAAGTTTCTTGCAGCCATTGGTGAAGCATTTTCCAGAGGGAGCTGAATCTAGAGTATGTGATTGATTCATAGTCCAATGCTAGGATTAAGGTTGGTAGAATTAAAGGTGGGTGATTACTAAATCAATTCACTGATTGGTTTGGCACTGCCCTAACCCCAGTAGCATGGAAACAATATAAAGGACACAATGATGCCGTTAAGGTCCCCTTTTACTTTTGCTCTTTTCTTTTTGCCATGAACTGTTCTCTGCAAAGCCACCCTGCCTTGGAGCCAACCAATTATAGACTGAAACCTCTAGAAATCATGAGTCAAATAAATCTTTCCTGCTTTAACTTTGGGTGTCAGATATTTTGTCTCAGCCATGAGAAAAGTAAGACATTACTGGACAGAGGAAAACAAATAATCAATGGGATTGAGTTTTCCAGCCAGACAGGATGGTGATTTGGGATTTGCACAGACATTTCATTAATTATGGATCACTGATCATTAATTAAGTGATTCTGAGCCAGAGATAAAGTAACAGTTAAACCAGAGATAAGAGCATGGACAAATACTGTAAAAAAAATCAATTACAAGTAATTATCAGGAGTAGAAGGAAAGAAGTAGTGAATAACAGAGTAATTGGTCAGGGATAAGGGTGTTCTCTTTAAATGTAAGGACAGGTTTGGGAAGCCTGTTAGAAGAGTCACTTTCAGACTTGAAGGTAAAAGATGAGGAAAACTCTAACTGATAAGAACACTTCACAGAAATGTTAAGTGATTGTTCCTGACCAGCTGGCTACCCTCTGTACCAGACTATGATGATATAGTCAGATTAATTTACAATTTTATCCATTTGTGAAAGAGGCCACTTTCCTTCTGACAAAATTATTGTCATTGCATATCTCCTTCCTGTTCCATTATAAAGGACTGTCTCTGTCAACTACTAAGAAGGAAGTTCCCAGTTAATTTCCTAATGGCAGGAAGCCCAAACAACAGTTGTATCCATGGAGATGTGTGGTATGCTTAAGAGAAAAGCAACCCATTTTACTCTTTTTAGCATTTTGACTACCTGCGACAAGAACAAATTACAAACATTGCAGAGCAGTAATAAATGGAATAAAAAATGATAAAAATGATTTTTGAGATAAAAAATATTTAGGTGCATCTTTCTAAAGCCATGACTTAGTGAGACCAAGATTACAAGCTTGTGGAATAGAAATGACCTACTCGGAAAATAATGGTGATTGTGCAAGAGGAATAGTGAGAATTTGGAAACAAGGAACAAACTGGTACTGGAGAGGCATGGGAGAGAGTCTATGTGGAAGGAAAGTGATCGGTTGGAGCATGTGTAGGCTGAAAAAAAAACAGACCTAAACTGTCAGACCAGTTCACAGAACTTCACCAGCACTGCGGATACAGATTTCAGGTTCCCAGTGTTTCTCTTGAATTCTAGGAGCTGCTGTGAAATTGCAAATGTGTGGTGTGGAGCTGTTAAAGCCACAGGCTCTGATTTTTTTTCCCTCCCTATTGGGAGGCTGGAGGGATTGGGAAGCCCAAAAGGACATTGAGAGCACATATTTGGAGAAAAGCAAATGTGCCTGTGCTAAAAGAGTAATTCAAACTTGAAAAACTCATTGTTTACTAAGAAAAACCATGTGTCTAGCTCAGACTTTTTCTTGAGCTCTAGACAATGGCCCATAGGGCATCCAACAGTCAATGGAGATCAGAATATCTCAAGGTCACCCCAAATGGGACATGACTAAAATAAAACTTCTGGTTTCTATGCCCAGTTTTCCCTGTCTAGGAGAATGAGCACCAATTCGGTATTCAAACTGTACTCTCTCACATTTAGCTTTCAGGTCAAAATAATTCTACCTCTTATGTCTGTGTAGGCCACTTTAATTGTCACCTGCATTCCTTCCCACGGTCCAGACTCCCATCATCCCACATGGCAGCAACAGGGTCTGAACTGGACTCCTTGCTTCTTCCCTGGACCCCAATCCATAAGCCATTCTTCAGGTGACAGTCACAAGCCCACTCAGATCCAGAAGAGGATTTACAGACCCCCAAGCACTCCTTGAAAGGAGTGTCAAAGTAGTAATGGTCATTTCTATTTAATTGCTTGCTTTTGCAAAGATTAGAACCTGTTGTAAATCCTTTCCTCTGGCATTTCCACTCTGTCTGGTCACTGACCTTGATCAATTAAAAAGAATATCAACTTTGTTCTCCCCCAAGTAAAATTTTCATGATATATCTATAAAAACAATGCAGGCCTCTTTTAGATTAAAATAACTAACTCCATACAATGTTATATATCTTAATCATTAGCCCTAGTTCTTATTAGGCAGTTGGTCTTTCACAATTACTTTCTGGGGCCTCAATTTTGTCATCTGAAATAAGCACCCTTGTTTAATTAAACATCTTGTTGCTAACTGCATTATAATTCAGCTAACTCTGTGATAGTCCAGTCACTGATCACATGCAAACTCTATGAGTGTGTGCTGAATGATACTTTTAAGATCGCATGTGTTGTAAGTGGTCTGTTTGTGTCTTAGTGTTTTACAGGATGTGTTATGTTTCCCGAGACTTTGAGTTTTTTTACATCCCTCCTTCCTAAAGTCCCTAAATTATTTGAACCAGTTTTAGATACTATAATTGTTTTCATAACCAAGCTGCTTTTCCTTTTTGGACCCAGCCAATTTGTTCCCATTCCAGTGTTCCAAGCAAGCTCCTATCTGATTTAGACTTTTTTCCCCCTTATTCTTGCAAGGCTTTCTTTCTAACTGGTCCAATTTTTTCTGCAGTTGTCTCACTCAGAAGAGGCTTCTATACCTATTGTTAGCATACATTTCTAAGAAAAAGCAATTTCTCCTGTTTGAATTTTCTTTTGAACAGTGTTAAAATTACAATGCATGCTGAGCCAGATAACTGAATTCCTTTTGCATATTAAAGATTAGTTTAAACTAGGGTAGAAGACAAAGCTGATTCATTGTTCAAAATTATTAAAAGTCTTCAAAATCAATCATGATTAATTTCCTGTAGACAGAAGAAATGTATTTTGCTTGTTTATTCCACAAACCTCTTTTTCTAAATGTTGAGCCTCAAATACATGCATGAATATATCACTGTATGTAAATGAATATAATGGAAATAAGTTATGAAAAATATTTCATACTTTCAATCAAAATAAACCACCTCCAGGCATTAACACCCCAGGATATTGAGGTATGCTTTCTTTTTATAACTTTTATTTCAGTATAACATATACATAAGAAAGTCCACAGAAATAATTATATACTTCGATAAATTTCCTCAAATTTAAAGCACCCATGTGATGAGCTAATGGGTTGAGTTTTAATCTAGTTGGAGAATTCTCTAGATGGGCTCTTGAGAAACACCTGTATAGCCATTTTACTTTATTATTAATGTTATGTATGCATGAAGCTGTCTCTCCAAGCAAGCTATTTGTTTTACATGGCCTGATAGTAACATAATAATTTATACCATATTCTTTCTATCACAGAGCTAGCTAAGTGCCCTGAAATGAGAACGCTTTCCATAAATGAATATGAACCATATTCAGATTCAATTTGTAAAACATTAATATAAACCAATCTCTCCTTTACAGGTTTCTATTTCCTATGTTACCTTCTACATCATTGACCTTTCCTACTAAATCTTTTTGCTGGTTCCAATTTCATTGACAAAGTACTTGCATGGTATAGAGCTCTTTTCTTCATCTCTACTCTCCCTCTAGTTGAGCTCAATTATTCCCAAGGCTTAACAATATATAACACCAATAGCTAACAACTTTCAAATAGAACCTAATTTGAAATTACATCACATACGTCTTTGCAATGTGACTTTGCAATAGCTCCAATCAAGAGGTGGGGGTCCCCATCCCAACTCATTGAACATGGCTGATTTTATAATGTCCTGGGCCAATATGATGCAGGGAAGAGGTGATATAACAAATATAAGTTTAAGAATTTGTTTTCTCTTAACACTTCCTGACCCTGCATGAACAAGCTCAAAGCAGCTGCTAGAGAAAGAAAATACACCTAGGTCATCACGCTATTTGACAAGCAACCAATCCCCAGAAGTGGAACCATCCACCCAGCTCATCTTGCTGACTACTGAGGGATTAGGGAATCCAACAAAGGACAAAGGAAGCTCCCAGAATAACCCAGGCCAATTTGTGGGATCATAGAGTAATGGACGATAATAGTTTTAGGCTGCTAACTTTTGGTTGGTGTGTTCCACAGAAATAGCTAACTTGTATACCAGATTTGGCTTAAATATACACATGTATTGAAGGCCAACCTGACATTTCTATATAGATTGGTCCTAGCCATTTAAAAATAAACATGCACTAAACTGTTGGTTTTTCACAGCATGTCCAAAACCCTTTGTCTGTAGACTCCTCCCAGAAAATAACCCCACCATCTATCAAGTTCTTCAAGCCAAAAATCTGAAAGATATCATCTAAGTTTTCCTAACCCACCTACCCACCACCACTGCATTCAATCCATCAGAAAGTCATCATCACTGTACTTTCTACATTTTTCTTTAATCCATGGACAGCTTTTACTTTCTTTATTTCTAAATATCACCACTCTTTTTCACATAAAAGCTAGAGTTTTAGCTTAAAAATACTACAAGATAGTGTCAGTTTCCAGTCTAAAACCTTCAAAAACCTTCCCAGTGCACTTAGAATCAAAAGCAGTTACGCCTCATGGCCATGCCCTAGTCCCTTCCACTTCTTCTGGTCTTTCTTCTTGCTACTCTAACTTGCTACTTCCAAGCACAGTGCTCTCCTCACTTCCCCAGGATCCTCTTGCTTTTGTTACCTCTTCTGCTATAAAAACTTTTCCCTTCCTGCTTGCTCTTGGCTTGCTAAATGCCTTTACACCTTTCTAGTCACAAATTGAAATCTCATCAATCTTGTGGAGGCCATTTTTAGCCAAGCTGCCTTCATCTGACAATCTACCAATGTGGCCTTCTTAGCCCACTATTTTCTTCCATAATGTTACACTGTTCAGTTCATTGAGAATATTGCCATTTCTGATTATTGATATATTTGCGTTTCCATGCATCCGGTTTTCACTATATCACAAATTCTATGATGAAAGGAGCTTTGTCTGTGTTGTATTATCAGTGTTTCCCACAATTGGGGTCATAGTAGATAGTCACTAAACATGAGATGAATAATGGGTCTAATACAATTTATTACAATAACACTATCAACTAGATGCTTATTGCCCTTGTTTTCTAAATAAGAAATTTGTGAGCAAATATTTGTTGTATTATTCATGCTCAGGGCAGGTATAAGTGTAGGAATATAGAGAATGAGGAGTTCAGTTTGTCAGGAAAGAGGAAGGGACAGACACTTGCATTTCCTATAAAAACCCTAATCACCAAGCCCTCGCTTGCAGTAACTTGAAAAATAAGTAACCATGAACTTGTAAAGGATTGTAACAAAGTGATGTGAGAACAAAATGCTCCAATTCATAGTAGGTGTTTCTTACCTCCTTGGACTGCTGTGGCTGCCCCCAGAGAGGCATCCTCACACTGATACATTCAGATGCAGGAAGGCAGAGATATACAGTAGTGGCTTTTCTCTCACCTTCCTCTTGCCAGAAGCCTCTGTCAACTTCTAATTAAATTTTATTGGCCTAGATTTGATCTTATTGCCACTACTAGGCAAATAATTAGTGCAGAAGGCCAGGATTGCCACAGCTGGTTTATATTCATCACCATTCATCATTATCTAGATTATTCTTACAGCCAACTCAGAGAAGTATGGTTGATCATGTAACCAGTGGCATCTGCCATAGCAATGAAATTACCAGTGTTCCTTTTGTCCCACTTTATCCTAGAAAGTACGTATGCCATGGGTTCATTCAATGAGCTGTGATGGCATTGATTCTCAACAGCTACATTCTACTTTCCAAAGTAATTGATGAACTATGTATTATAAGTAAAAAATTTCAACTTTCCATTTATTTATTTATTTATTTATTTATTTATTTATTGGTAGAACTGGGGATTGAACTCAGGCCCTTGCACTTGGTAGGCAAGTGCTTATTCTACTGAGCCATCTCCCCAGCCCCCAACTTCTCATTTTCTAACAATGGATAATTCACATGCTAGACAGCATAAAAATGAAAATAACAAAGAATATAATAAGACATTGTCCTGATGCTGAAGTTAATATTGTCCTGATAAATAAATCTAGCCATCTTATAAATTCAGGACTGAACTAGCAACTTAAATATGCTCATATCAGAATGTTACCTTCAGTGAAACCCAGTATTCCTCTCCCAATAAAGACATTTTCTATTTTCCAAAACAATTGAATCTATGTATTTCTTTTTCACTGGTAGTCACACAAGAGTTTTTTAAAACTATGTACAGACTAGCAGAGGCCTGGCTTGTGAGAACTGAGTGACTGGTTTCTAGGCTTGGGAATTCCAAGAACTGTCTGCAGAAAGTCATATAATTCCTTCTGTGAAATGGAGAATAAGAGATTGAAAGGCTTTTCATTTCCCAAATTCTATGATTGTGTCCAATATTCAAACTAAAGCAATTAAACAGCATATTAATAAGGCTAATTGATGCTAGCGTCTATAATTCCCTCCAAATTCAATGGTTCAACACAGTAACAGTTCATTTCTCATGTAACAGTCCAATCAAATTCATGGGGTTTGGTTCATGCCTTTCTTCAAGGGATGTTCCAAGGACCCAGATCCATCCATTGGGTGGCATTACTATCCTTCACATTAGCCTTCATGTGTTCGTGTGGCAGCGCATATACTTTGACCTTCATGCCCCACGGAGAGAACAGAGAACATTAAGAAGAATGAGGATTTCATGTGGACATATCACTTTGGCCAGATACCTTTGCCAGAACCTTTCCCCATATTTTCAGCTTAAAGATTGGTCTGTATAGTGTTGCCTGGAAGGCAAGAAAGAAGCAGTAGGATTGGTAAAGACTGAACTAATTTCTGCCATGAATATTTCTGGAAATATCTATTCTTATTTTCAGAGAAAATTCAGGGATTATTAATATCATTCTGAATATTCCTATTGTGTCATTCTCTGCCCTGTGATTCCAAGCACCTCCTTTGGCTCCTAAGTTTGATCATGGGTCATTTTTTTTATGTCTATCTTCACTATTGACTAGGAGCTACCTGAAAGAGGGAAACCATGTATTTTTTTTTCTCTGTAACTTGGAGCCTTAGCATAGTGGCTAGCACATGTTAGGCAGGAATCCTTGACAAATCAGAGGGAAAAAAATGTCCCCCACACATTTTGTCCCACTGATTGAAGTGGTCAGTGCCTATCCTGAAATGTCAATGTGGAAAGAGATGCTCTACAGACCATTTTATTTTTATGTGCATATCTGAAAGGGGATATAAAATTAGGCTTATTTTCATACACTGGAGGAATGAAATAGCAATTGTCATTTTACAAAATGATGGGCAAAGTACACCAAGACAGTGTTGGGGGTGAGAGAATGTAAAAATTTAAACCCGAGCCAGTCAGGGCAGTTCATGTCTGTAATCCCAACATCGAAAGGTTGAGGATCAAAAGCTTAAATCTAGCCTGGACAATCCAGCAAATCAGCAGGACACTGCCTAAAAACTAAAACTGAAAGTGCTGTCCAGTACTGAAGAAAAAGTCAGCCTTGGTGCCCACCAATTATCATGAATGATGGTAGTAGAAATAAATGATGGGAGGCTTGCACTTTTGTGACTTGCAGATATCAGGGTCTTGTCTTTGATTAGGTCAGGCCACCGTCTTGAGCTGACTGATCTGACCAGATGAGGGTACCATGACCACCACACCAACTGGTAGACATGTACTTCCCCTGTTCTAGGATTTGCCTTCCATCCTATCCTGCAGCACAATATAGTACAATACTACCCCCCAGGATAGCCTACTCTAGAGACCACCACCAGAGAATTCATTCTGCAGGTCACTAGAACTCCAAGATGCTCATACCCTAGAATTGGAAGCATCCTATGATAGCGTCTGGTTCTCAGCAAGATGACTAGTGATGTCACACATAAGCTTCATTCTTTCAGGTGATAGACGCATTAGAATATTTTAAATAGTCAATAATATGAAGCATTTGCTAAAAATCCAGCTTCCAGACTCTGCTACTCAATATAGCAGCTGTTAGCTTTAAATTTGCATTTAAATTTGAGCCAGTCATAATTAAGCAATTTAAAATGCATCTCTTTGGTCACAATGGCTATTTATGAAGCCCTAAGTGACCATTGTGGGCCAGGACTACTTTGTTGAACAGCAAAGCTTCTAAACACTTTCTGTCATCACAAGGCGTTCTACTAGACAGCACTGTTCTAGAAACCATTTCCAGAAAGTTAGGGTTTCTGGGTTTCTGAATCAAGTTAACTCAGCCTTGTTTGGTAGAAAATATAATAAACTAAAGAAAATGTAAAGCAGACCTATATTTTGCTGAAATTTAGACATATTCACAAAGTTTCTCTTTTTTATCTTTTATTTATTTGGCACAGGGTCTCTCTACGCAGCTCGGACTCATAGTGATCCTCCTGTCTCAGCCTCCCCAGCACTGGAGTTACAGGGGCCAGCTTGCTGCACACAGGACCAGCATGGCACGTGGCACTAGGGACTGAATCCAGGTCCTTGCACTTATACCAGGCAGGTGCTTAGACTATAGAGCTCACCCCTAACCCTACATATGATTTGCTTGTTTGTTTGTTTGTTTTGTGGAATTGGGGATTGAACTGAGGACCCTGCGCTCTCCAGGCAAGCACTTATTCTACTGAGCTATCTCCCTAGCCCTGCATATAGTTTCTTAAAGTACATTTTACATAGCTTTCCATCTTGAGATTTGCATCTGTAATAGGTACAAGATTTTAACTTTTTGGATCACTGTGGGTCAAAGATTTGTTTAAGAAAGTAAAAGAAAGAGGAAGAGAACAGTAACAAGCAAAGGAAGTAGAAGTGACTGGAACACAGGAGAAAGAGGAAGAGGAAGAAAAAGAAAAAAAGCTAACGTAAGCCACTTAACTACTACCAGGTCACAGTGGAAGCAATAAAGAACTAGAAAACAAGGATGTCTATTTTTAAGGATAATATCCTCATGTACATGTCACTTTGTACAATAAAATTCCATGTTACTTTATCCAAGACACTGAAATTTCTTGTACACGTTCACCTTTTAAGCTGGCTAACAGGATATGGCATCATTTATTTCTAAGGAGAGAAATTAGTCTTCCCAAAAAGAAAGTACAGTGTTGATCCAGGAGATGGCAAAGACTGGGACCTAGGCTAGTAGCACCACCTAGGCTAGTAGTCAAATTTATTTATAAAACCATACTTCTCTAAGAATATGGGAGGACAGTATTTCCCCACCTAAGTTAAAAAGCCACATGACTTAGCTTCCACAAATAAATATGAACAAGACTGCCCTCTGCCTCTTCCTGTGGAGGCATCTGAGTACTAGTATTTGACTTCTTTCCCCTATCTCTCTCATTGCCCTTCATGGGATCCCAAGCTAGAATCTCCCAAAGTGAAACCCTTCAGTGATTATGATGGGACAAGGATATATTAATCTACATTGGACAAGTACCAAAGAGAAGAAACTTTCATTATATCAAACCATTATACACATAATATCTGTCACTAGATTGTATTGTACTTACCAACACATCATCTGAATCCAGGTCATATGGCTGCAAGTGGAAACAATGGTTCCAATTCTCTAGTTTCTATGACTACAGATAGAAAATCTATATGTGTTCTAGTCAAGCATTAGGGAGAAGTGAGGGATTGTATTGGACAAAGGCAATCCTAAATCTGATTTCCTATAGATATTAAACATAGAAAAAAATATGGATCATTCATTTCAGCACAGATGGTATATAGAGGTTTATTTAAACTCTGCTCTAAGCCTGGGTCCTTTTTTCTGCTTAGTTTAATTTTAAAAATTACTATATAAGCTGTACATTCCTAAGATGCTTTTTGGATGAGAACCTTAACATTTCCTTCCTCTCTTTCTAGATCTAAGAGATTTTTTTTTCTTTAAAGAACAAATAAAATACCAAGATTAACATCCAGCTTGCTGAGTCACTTGTCTTCCCCTTGAATCTTAATGATGGGGATCTCAAAGCAGCTTTGCTGTAGAAAGAAGGAAACAGAACAGGGAGAGAGAGAGGGAGAGAGAGAGAGAGAGAGAGAGAGAGAGAGAGAGAGAGAGAGAGAGA
>NDGN011552752.1:7011-18644 GCA_002564285.1 Tympanoctomys barrerae | reverse complement strand
CTTTCTTTCTTTCTTTCTTTCTTTCTTTCTTTCTTTCTTTCTTTCTTTGTTTGTTTCTTTCTTCTTTTTTTTTTAACTCTTTCAATTCTTTATTTTATGTATTTGGTTATTACAGGGTCTCACCATGCAGCTTGGACTCATAGTGATCCTTCAGTTTTCAGCCTCCCTAGCACTGGAATTACAGGTATGCACCACCATGCCTGGTCTCAGTGGCCAACTCAGTTGTCCTGGGGGTGAGGCCAGGGTAACTGTGGTGGCAGGAATTTAACCCCTAATCCCTGTGCTTGCCTAAGCAGGCACTTAATCCACTGAGCTGTCTCACTAGCCCTAATTCATTTTTCTTTGGGGGGAATTTACTCTCTGATCTCATATACAGCCATCACCAGTATTCATTCCCAGGCTTTTTTCAGCTTGCAAAAATGAAAAAATACGTCCTTTACAAAACAGTTCTCCATACTCTATCCCAGTACTCATATTTTTTTTTTTTTTTTTTTAGAGTCTGGCTATGCAGTCCAGGCTGGCCATGAGTTCAGTTTTTAGCCCAGGCTGGCCTCCAACTCGCAATGATTCTCCTGCCCCAGCCTCCCAAGTCCTGAGACTACAGGCATGCACCACCATACCCAGTGCTAGGTGCCTGGGCACCTACCTTATTTCCCAGACATTATTTATGCCCAGACTAGCTTATTTCATTTAACTTTACATCCTCAAAGTTTGTCCATGTTGTAGCATGTGTCAAATTTTTATTCTGTTTCACACAGGCTCTTAGTCAAAAGGTTGAGAAGCAGTCTTTCTTCTTTTTTACTACTAAAAAAGATCCTATGGTATGTGTACTCTACAGTGTTTATTCCGTCCCCTGCTGATGAATATTTGAGTCACTTCCACCTTTTAGCTATTGTGAACATGCTGCTATTCACTAAAACATACCTGCTTTTTGAGAATTGACTCTCAATTCTTTTGTGTGTATGCTCAGAAACAGAACCGTAGGATCACATGGCAACTCTGTCTTTTATACTTGGAGCAACTACATGTGGCTGCACCACTGTACATTCCTACCATCAGTACACAAAGGCACACGCATTTCCACATCTTTATCCACCTTTGTCATTTTGTTTTGCTTCGTTTGGTTTGTATTAGCTGGAAAAGATGTGAGACAAAAGCTAAGGATTGGCTTGCTTTGCATTTCCCTAGTGATTACTGGCACTGAGCATTTTTTTTTTCATATGTATATTGGCCATTAGTACATTTTTAGAAAAAAAAAATCTCTTCAAAAGGAAGTTGCATTTCCCTCTTGCTTTGACTATGATGGTTATTTTGAAACAGAGTCTCCCACTGTGTAGTTTAGGCTGGCCTTGAACTTATGGGGATTCTCTTGCCTCAGCCTTCCAAGTGCTGGGATTGTAAGGGGTAGGGATTTTGACTGTTTCTGAATTGGATTGTTTTGTTATTTGTTGTTGAACTGTAGGAGTTCTATGTATATCTGTCAATATATTGTTTACAAATCTTGTGTTTCATTTTTACTCTTTACATCCCTTGATGCTCAGAAACAATTTTTATGTTGTACATTCTTTTGTTTTATACACTTTGCGTGCCTTGTATGAAAAATCACTGTGAAATCATGCATGAGGTATTTCTCCTATGCTCTCACTGAAAAATGTCACAGTAGCCAGGCATGGTGGCACATTCCTGTTGCCCTGGCACTCACTCTGGGAGACTGAGGCATGAGAATCAGAAGTTCAAGGCTGGGCCAGACAACTTCACCACTTAACAATACCTTGTCTCAAAAAAATAAGAAGGGTTACACTGTGAAAGTCCTGGATTCAATCCCCAGCACTACCACAACAAAAAGTTTTTCATATTTATAGCTGGTATATTGAGATCTTTGATCACATTTTGTGTTCATCTTGCAATGTGGCATAAGGAAATGATCCAACTTTATTCTTTGACATGTTCATGTCATTTTTCCAGCATCATTTATTGAAAAGACTGTCCTTTTCCCTGTCTAGCTACATGCTCTTATCATTTTCATTAAAAAAAGAAAAATATATATATAGAGAGAGATTTGACTATATATACATGGCAGCCCTTTTTCTTTTTGTCTTTTTTTCTTCATGGTGTCTTTAGAAAGACATTTAATTGTTTGGGGATTTTGTTTTTGTTTTTAAGGAAGTCGCATTTCCCTCTTGCTTTCTTATTTTTCTCATTACTTGCTTTTGGGTGCCATATCCAAAAAAAATTGCCTGAATTACAATCATGAATATTTTTTCCTAATATTTCTATTTTAAGTTCTTATATTCAAGTCTTTGGTCAGTTTTGAGAAATGTTTTGTATGACATGGTACAGGAATCAATCTCAGTGTTTTGCATAATATTCAGTTTTCTCAGCATCATTTGTGGAAAAGTCTGTCCATTCCTCATTGAATAGTCTTGGGATCCTTCTAAAACTCACTGAAGGTCTGGTGAGACAGCTCAGTGGACTAAGCATCTGCTTAGGCAAGCAGAAGAACCAGGGTTTGATCCCTGGTACTGCATGTTATGCTGGCCCTGTCCTCAGGTGCCCTGAACCAGCAACAGAGTCTGAGCATAGTGGGGCAAGCCTATAATCCCAGCACTGGGGAGGCTGAGACAGGAGGAACACTATAAGTCCAAACTGCATAGCAAAACCCTGTACCAAATAAAAGATTTTTTAAGAAAAGATTTTTGTGGATATTCTGTGTCCTGCTGTTCTAAATAAATTTCAAAACAATGCTGTTATAAAATATATAAAGTCCTGCTAGAGTTGTGATTGAGTTTGTTGTTTTACAGCTCATTTATAAATGGAGATTGCCTTCTTAATATTAAGGTTTCCAATCCATGAACATAAGATATATTTTCATTATTTGAGTATCTTTATAAATGATGTTTTATAGATTTCATTGAACATTTTATGTCTTATTAAATTATTCCCAACATTTAATTTTTTGATGATACACAAATAGAATTGTTTCCATAATTTCATTTTTGCATATTCATTTTATGTTGTTCAGTACTAGTGAAATACAATTGATTTTTCTATGCTGAAATTATATACTGCAAACCTGATGGACTTCTTTGTGTGTGTGCAATGTTTGTATTTCTTAGAATCTTCTATATTCACTATAATGTCATTTGCAAACAGGGATTGTTTTGCTTTTTCCTTTCCAAAATGAGGGTTTGTTCATTCTTTTCACTGTCTAACTGCTTTGACTGGAATTTCAAATGAAATATTGAATAGTAGTGATGAAGGCAAGGGCCGACTGTATAGCTCAGCAGACTAAGCGCTTGCTTAGGTAAGTGCAGGAGGCAGGGTTCGATCCCTGGCTCCATATACCGTGCCGACCCTGCCCCCGAGTTCCCTGAGCTAGCGATAGAGCCTGGGCGTGGTGGTGCAAGCCTGTAATCCCAGCACTTGGGAGGCAAAAATCAGGAGGATCACTGCTAATGTGGGCTGTATAGTGAGATCCTGCACAAAGAAAAAAAAAGAAAACTAAAAAAAAAAAAAAAAAGTAGTGATGGAAGCAGCCCTCTATATTTTTCCTGAAGAATGGTAAAATTTCTATATTTTTAAACTAAATATGATGTTAACAATGAGATCTTCAGAGACCTCCTTTATCAGATCAAGAAAATTACCTTCATTTGAAAAAAAAGAAAATTCTTTTCATTTCCTAATTCATTGAGTGTTGTTAGGAAATATTGACAAATTATATCAAATAACTATTCTGGGTCTATTTCAAGGATTAAATGAATTTGTAATTCATACTATGTAGTATATTGCATTTCTTTTTAAAGTCTTGTAGAATTCACCATTGAAGAAATAGGACTAAAGGCTGCAAGGTTTGCTGTTTTTAACAAATGTCAGCAATTTTTCTTGAATAACGCTCATTGGATTGTTACAGGTCTTTGGTTAATTTCCTGAATTCTAAAAAAATTTGCTTTGATATCCTCCCCTCTCAGTACTCTTTCTTGCTGCTTTTACAAGGGAGCATATTTTCAGAGCTCTTATGCCACCATTCCAAAAGTGGCCCTTGCATAAACTTAACTTTATTCAAATATTGGCTCCAAAAGAAGTCCTATCCAGATGCCACGTTTTACATCTTTTTTTCAATTTTAATTTCAGTCATTCTGTTTAGCATTGCTCAGAAAAGCAAAGGGATTAATTAAACATTTTTAAATAAATCATTTTCTCTTCCATTAGAAAAGATGATATCATTTTTGAAAGGCTGAATATAAAACTTTTTATAACTGCTGAGGCATTATGGGATGAGGCACTAAAGATAAAAAGTGGCAGCCCACCCCAAACAGAAGTGTTTAAAAACATTCTGAAGTGCCTGTGCCATCTTTGTTCTTTTTAAGGAGACTAATACATTCGCATAAGCACAGAACTTAAAAAAATAATAATAAAAATAGTAAAACTTAGAAAAGACCAAGTTGGTCTTTATGCCTCCAAGAAGTAATCATCTTTAAATATCTGTTCTAAGTTCTTCTTCGTGTTTGCAATCTTCATTTTAAGTGATATGCTTTTATTTCTTGATTTACCAACTTTAAATAATGTACAACTGCCTTTCAAGAAGATGCAAAATTTATCTAATAGGCTTTTTTCTCCATTGTTAGAACCACTGAATTCTGTGCTTCTATTACTTCCTTGGCTTTTTTGTTGGCTGGCTTCATAATTATATGTGATCATGTACTATGATTAAATTTCCCTTTATCTTCTGTCTGTCATCTTCATAGGAATTCCCTAACCTTTACCGCAGCTGGTGCATGAGCTTCTCCTTACATAATGCGTCTCCTCCTCGCCCTTCCTAAGTCCTCCTTTCTGTCCCACATTCTGACAGCTCTACCACCACTGTTCTGTTAGGTCTCAGAACATTTCAGTTCTGTACGGTGAGCATAACTTACCCTCTCATGCGTGTCCCACGCTTTGACTTTAATCTTTTAAAATCAATTAGTTGGGTGTTCTGATGCTGTAAATAATATCCACCACAAAACCACGTGTGATGCTGAGCTTTGAGAAGAGAAATATTCTCATGAAGAAAGCAATAAAAGAGAAACAAATTGAGTTGAAGATCATTCCTTCGACACTTTCAAAATTTGCTCAAAATAATGTCCTATTAAAAGTGATTTTATATTTGGAGATAGATACAGATACAAATATAGATAGATACATGTATTTGTCTTTGTTGTTCCAATAAATTATATGAACAATTTATTTTCATTTTTAATGTCCACATAAATTATAACAAACAAGTGGTGGTATCCATGCTGCTACTGTCAGCCTAATAGGATCAGCTGCTTTTCAAATTATACTATTTATCCAATGATGTACTTTTATACTTTTTAGCTTTGATACTCTAAGGAAGAAATTCTGTATTAGTGGCAGTGTTTCCTAAGTCCCTAGTCTTATTGCTCTTTGTGTACTATTTTGTGAGTGGCTATATTATTAATTCAATTGATGGAAAATATTTTCCGATACAGAAAAAATACAGGGACAGGTGGTCTCACTGAATCTATACACATCTTGAAATGGTTTTGGTTTGTCCTTCATCCTTTATTAATTTTTTTGATTAATAAAGCCTTAAGCAGGAATATATTTTCCTTGCAGTATTTGAAGACTTGTTGCATGGATTCCTACTATCAGGATTAGTTAGTGAGAGGCCTCATGTTTACGCAATTTTTATTTCTTATACTTTGACACTAAGTATGAGTATTTTTTCTCTCTTTTTCTCTATGGAACTTCCTAAGATCTTCTCCATGGAAAGCTGAAAATTCTAGAAAGAAAGACAAACTCCTATTGTGGTATGACTTACTGAGGGACGGTATTTACATAGTTATATTAACAGCTGAGTGACTAACAAAAGCCTGTGGTACTGAGAGATTGGGGAGAAGAAAGGAAGGTATCACAGAGCTTAATTAGCATCTGCCATAACAGGAAGCCAACTGATAGTCTACTTTATACAGCAATAATTGGCATATTGCATCCACATATTATTTGGAAGCCAAAATGAGATTAACCAAAGGAAAAACAAATATCATTAAAATAATTGCCCCTGGGAAATAGGATACAAATGTAGATATGAACAGTTGCATATCAAGAGCAGAACAGTGCTTCGAAGAAAAATAGTACAAGGTAAAAAAATAAATAGTGCTACTTCGTACATTGAAGACAATTTAACCTAGTGTGGATTGTTATAGAAGGCTTCTTTAAAATGCAGCACTTGATGGCTCAGCACTTGATAGCTCAGTGGTCTAAAGAGCTTGTACCAGTCCCATCCCCACGGCGGGCTGAGATAGCCACAAAAGAAAAAAAAAAAAAAAGCAGCACTTCAGAAGGTTAGATATAAGATGATTTGGGGTAGAAGTAATAGTAAGTGCAAAGGTCCTCAGCCTGGGTGTGCTCAGTCATTCTACAAACAACACAAAGACAATGTTATTGGAATAGAAAGCAATAGGAGAGTACTGAGAAATGAGATTGGATAGGTGACCAGGAATACAATGCTGTAAGGTAAGGGAAGAACCTACACATGTGACAGCAGCCACCAAGAATATTTCAGAGGGCGATGGGATCAGATTTGTCTTTGAAAAGTATGATTTTGGCAGTTACCAGGAAATTAAAGGATAGGAGATAAATTAGAAGAGTACTGCGGTAGCTCAAATGAAATCCAATAGTGAGCTAAATGAAGGCACTATCAATGGAAGTGTGGAGGAGCAGCTGGATTTGGGAAATATTTTGAAACTAGAGCAAAGTTTGTTTAGGGATTAGATATGCACTGGATGTGCAAAAAATACTAAAGAAATATTAGAGTTTTTTTTACATCCTAAAGAAGTAGGGGGATGTAGTTGCTATTTACTATTTGGGGCAACAAAGGGAAGAGAGTCACTAGCTGCTAAAATGTCTGAATTCTGCTTTGGACACTTTACGTGAAACCTTCATATTTGCCAGATATTTATGTACGAATATTGAGTAGGAAAATGTATCCAGTGGTACATTGGTTCATGAACTCAATTTGTTACACAATTCTGGAGAAGATGGCCACATCAGTGTCCCTGCAAGAAAGATGCCATTAACACCTAGATACTATTCACAGCCTTAGAATTAAATAAAATTATCAATAAACAAATGTACAGAGGAAGAAAACTCTCAGGCCTGATCCCTTGGAGTTGGAAACGTGAAGCAGAGCCAGCAACAGAGAACAACAGTAGGATGTTTTGGATACACTACTTTGGAGGTAGGATGCTGGTGAGGTAGGTTGCTAGGTCATTTGGGTACCCTGGGTGGGCTTGAGTTTGCAATCTGCCTGCTCCAGCCTCCCAGAGTATGAGGATTATAAGTGTGCACCCACCACAACTAGCTTAGTTAGCTTATTTATTTATTTATTTATTTATTTATTTATTTGGACTGGGGATCAAACTCAGGACCTTGTACGTGGCAGGCAGGCGCTTATGCCACTGAGCTATCTCCCTGGCCCTAGCTTAGTTTATGAATCAGATATTTCAAAGATAGCATGCCAAGGAAAGAACAGGATATTGAGTCTCTTTATGTTCCTTGCTTAATAGAGAGGCCTGGAATTCTGGGTCATCTAATACAGGATTCAGAATAGAAAGTTTTCAGTACCTATTCAAACTCCATTACTAATTGGCTGTTTGGTGTCATAGCTTCATATACTTATTTATTAACTGGGAACTAAAAATAACAATCACTATTATACATATTGAAGAGAATTATTCCTAAATAAAATGGGATCGTGAGCCTGGCAATGTCTTGCAATGTGTGCAGAGCAAATGTGAGCTTTAAATTGTTTTTTTCTCTTTGGCTTAGAGAGCAGTGCTTTCTGTCCTGGTAGAGAGTCAGGACAGTTTCCATGAACATATGGAGCTCCCAGGGGTCTTGTGTGGGACTCAGGGAAATGTCCAGCTTAACCTGCTGGGAACTACTATTTTGCTACTTCAATCCATCTGCTATGAAAATGAGAAGCCAACCAAAAGCTGAAAACAGAGGTGAGGGCACCTGCTAAAGAGAGCACTGGGAAATATGGAAGAAGCACAGAGTATGGAGTGAACCCATAAGTCAGTAAAGTGAGAAAGTTCACAGGACACAACTGAGAGATGTCAGCGCAATCTGCTGTAGAACCAGAGTGTGCCTGACCCAGTCTGGTGCCTCTTAGCACCAGGAATCTTTCTGTCCACACCAAAGAAGAAGCACTGGATATCCCTGTTCCATTTCTAGCTCTATCCTGAGTCATCCACCTCAACCTCTGTCACCTCGACTCTTAAACCAGATCTTACACTGGTGGAATAACTTTCCTGCTTGAAGCCTTGAAATACCCCTCTCAAGACCATTGGCTGGCATTGCCCTTCGGTTCTGACCTATGGCTGACCCTATCAAGTATATTTTGAGTGCATTTTTAATTCTAATTCTTATACAAACTGTTAGGTATTGATTTATGAGCTCCTTTCTTAGTTATATTTTGCTTTCTCTTCCTTTGAAGATGTCGCTTTTGTTTACTGTTTTCTAACGAGTGCTTCATAGACTCATACAATAGTAAATGAAACCCTGAAGCCTCTAATGAGGAAAGCACACAAAACCTACAGCGTACTGAGGGAGAGAATTCAATTAGCTGTAGAGGAGGAAGTGAGTCTGATAGAGTTGGGTGAATGTGCACCCAACCTATGAGTGAGTATGAGCATAGAATCTGGGATTCAAATCTCAGTGTAACACTTATGGACACACCCTTAGTCAGATTATTTATCTGTTCTAACCATCCATGTCCCACTTCATTTTACCTGTGTCTCCCTACATTTTAGTGCCAAGGATATGGTGGGCACACACATTAGATGTTGAACAAATGAACAGATTTATACAGATTTTTAAAGGACCTAGAGTAACTGAACGATAGTTGGTGTCTAATAAGGAAATCAACTCTCCATATTAAAGGAAAGTTACATGTCATTTTCTAAAGAAGTGAGGTCTCATCAAAATGACAGATTTATTTTATTTTACGCAGCTCAGACTCGTAGTGACCCTCCTGTGTTCAGCCTCCCCAGCACTGGGATTACAGGCATACAGCACCACTCCCAGACTTAGTCGCTGGCTCAGTACACTTGGAAGTGGGGCCAGGGTGTCATGTGGCACCTGGAATCAAACCCCTGTCCCTGTGCTTGCCTAAGCAAGCACTAAGTCCATTGAGCTATCTCATCAACCCGAAATGTCAGATTACTTCATGTGAGACATGATTCTAAGCACTCAATAATTTCCTTGCAATATATATATATATATATATATATATATATATATATATCCATTTTTCCTATGAAATTACCAAGATGGAGAGGTTATAGATGGTATAATATTCTTGAAAAGTCTGCTGAAAGCCTTCTATGACCCATTTCAAATAGTCTTTTTGAATTTGACCCCATTTCCCCCTCCCCTCTGTCCCTCATCACAAGCTTCCTCCCCCCAGCACCACAGTACTTTGGGCTTTAAAGAGGGCCCAGGATGCATCCATGCATGAAAGTGAGCCAGTAATGTTGGTGTACTAATAATCAGCAGTGTTGAAAGGTCAAGGCTCCAATGGCTGAGAAATCTTCTGGTTTGCAATAGCTCCATCTTGAAGCTCTATGTAGTAATCAGCAATGTGTTACTTAACATCCTGGGCTTGTAGTCTTACTGTTTTCTCAACTTGGCAAACCAGAAACAAAAACTGACAGTCCTAATTTTACTTCTTTCAAGGTATATCCTTCTCTCAGATGCTTCAGAGATGAAGGATAAGTTGGGGATTTTAGACCTAGACCATTTAAGATTTTGCAAGATGCTACACTTCATTATGGGATAATTGGGGTAAAGTCTGCGGCAAAAACTGGGAGAGGACATAAAGAGGGAGAGAAGTAAACAATGTGGCAAGAAAGCTAAGAAACCCAAAAGAAAAAGGAGATAATCTACCAAACTGTTATCAGTGCTTTAGCCCATCCCTGTGTCCTCACAAAGGTTTGAAATTTTCTCAGAGGGTACCAAACATGTACTAGAGAAGATATTTGGAGAAAGCATTTCTGAATTGAGCTAGTTGTGTACCTCTTTGGAAAGATCACATGGCATTTTATGCAACTGTGTCTTGTTGTCTTTGGTGAAAATGCAATTATTAAGCCAACCATGAATCTTGAGATTTACTTGAGAGATTCACGCTGGAGCTATTGCAACCCAGAACACCATGGGGCCTGGCATACCAGGAAAAGCTTTCAGAGATTGATTTAACATAGCTTGAGAATCCACACAGCAGAGCAAGTAATTTTCTCCTTACTCATCAAATGAACTGCTAAGCATTGGTTACTCTATGTGGTTTTAGATTCTGTGTAAAATAACTCACAAGCAGCTGAAGCATTTTAGAGCAAATTTTTGATTTCTTCTCTTTCTGAGAGGTTCAGACCTGTGTAAACCCTGAGTAACACAAAATCTGCTGGTTCCTTCCTGGTAAGGATGACTATGGGGTTTTGTTTTGATTTGCTGTTTTGTTTTGTTTTGTTTTAATCAAGCAATGAGAACTCTGTAGGGGACAATCTCATTATCATATGCTAAATACATTAATGGTTATCTGGTCTTAACAGACATATATTCATCCAGTGTTTTTCTAATTAGACTCTACTACATTTCCCAAAGCATGAAGGAACAGCAGTTTTTTTCTAAAGGAGCACAGGCAAGAGGAAATACTGTCTTCTAAACCTGGAGGACAGGTGGCATTGTCAGGGGTGGCTTGGATCACTCTGCCTCTCTCCTCTCATACGTAGTGTGTCAAGATGTCAGTGTGGGGTACCAGCAGCTGAAAACTCAGAATACAGAGCCAGTCCTTCCTCCCCTGTGACTGCCGCATTGCTTGTGGCTGCAGGATGAGGCTCTGACGTAGTTACTTTTTTTTTTTTTTTTAATCTGGAAAATCCCCCGCCTCTTCCATTTTTTTCACAAAACTTCCTGCCTAAATGATTTCTAGTCTGAGGGTCAGACACATTTTTCATTTCTTCCCACTGCCGTGTCCCCCCACCCCCAGCCTCTTTCCAAGCTTCTGTAAGCTGCCTTTTTAATTTATTAATGTTGTTGGATTTTGGGAAACAATTCTGACTATAAAGAACTTTGCAGCACCAGTACATTCTCCCCATCCCCACAACCCATTCCAGCTTGCTCTATAATGCAAGTAAGACCACAGTAGAGGAAGGAGATTACAGTGAAGTATCTAAGAACCATTCAGATTTCCTTCTTTATTGCATAGCAATCTTACATGTTTAATGAATATTTGAGTAAACAAACTTCACTCTTATTTTAGGAATCCAGCTTTAATAAACTCCAATGTTATTTTCAAATTATTTTTGCAAATATTAATATTTTAAAATACCCCTTGGGTTAGAGAGTCTTTAAGAAACAATACTTCCACAGATTCCAATTAAAAGCATTATTTATTAAATTCTAACAGCTCTATCCCAACCACTGACCCTTTACAACTCTTCTTTCTCTGCTCCTTCCTCTCATAACAACATGCAATTAAAAGCTTTTAAGGTTGGCTCAAAGGCCAAGGAGCTGTGTGTGTGTGTGTGTGTGTGTGTGTGTGTGTGTGTGTGTGTGTGTGTGTGTGTGTGTGT
>NDGN011552747.1:9134-20293 GCA_002564285.1 Tympanoctomys barrerae | reverse complement strand
GAAAGAAAGAAAGAAAGAAAGAAAGAAAGAAAGAAAGAAAGAAAGAAAGAAAAAGAAACAGAAGCTTTGCAGATGTAATCTGGTTTATGATTTTGAGACAAGGTCATCCAGGATTAGGGTAGTCCCTAAAACCAAGGGCAAGTGTCCTTAGCCATGAGGAGGACACGTGGGGACACGTGAGCAGAGGTGGACACTGGAGAGGATACCATGCGCGCCAGAAGGCACTAAGAGCTGGGGAAGGGAAAGGCCTTCAAAAAGCACCTGGGTGTGAGATCTGGCCTCATGAATAAGTTACTGTTGTTTTCAAGCAATCCTTTCACGGTAATTTGTTATGACAGTGTGAGGAAACAGAAATAGCAACCTTGTGCAAAACTTGTATTCATCTATCTCATACTCATCAGCTGTAGAGCAAGATTTTAGTAATCTTGGGGCTGGGGAGATGGCTCAGTGGAATAAACACTTCCTTGGCAAGCGCAAGGGCCTGAGTTCAATCCCTAGTTCTGCCAAATAAATAAATAATAGAGTTTAGTAGGTACACAGCTTAGTTGCTAGATTAGTAATTTAACGTGTGTAGAGTGCTTAGTACTGTGCGTGGTCCTGCTATGTTATTGGCACAAATGTTATTACTATAATTGTCATTGTGAACATACATTTGGAAGCACTGAAAGGTATCTGGGCAATATCTCTGGATTCTGAGGTAAAGAATACTTTCCTTACTGTGTTTTACAAATTATGTACAAGGGATATGTATTAGTTTTAGAATGGGAGATATATATTACTCTGAAATGATCATTTTTAATAGTGTAAAGTTTGCTTACCTGCAAGATTAAGACAGGCATGCTATGCTTTACAAAGAAGGAGTATTTAAACAATGTGTACTCTATCAAGAATCTCATGGCCATGAAGAAATAAAAATCTGATTATTAATTCCTAGGAACTACAGAGCACAAATTTCTACAGGTAACCTACTCTTTCAGGAACTGATTCTTATTGGCTAGCACAAGGAAATCTGATTTCTTGGTATATGTGTTTCTCTTTCCATACTTATAATGCTTCTACAATCACATAAAACTTTTTAATTTCATATGAAACTGTTTCCTTTTCCTCAGAGTTGATAAACTACTATTCAGAAATCCAATGGTAAACATTACGTAAGCACTTTAATTAAATGACCTGTTTCTCTTATGAAAAGCATTACTTCTCTAAAGTTGGCTTTGGAGCCCAACCCAACTACTACTGAGTTAAGGGTTATTAAGGATGTGGGGCATAGCCTGCTGTGCTGTGGACAGGAGGGACACGCAGAGGCCAGCTGACCACACGCCAGGGAGGCACAGCATGCCGGTGCTCCCCAGCTCATTGGGGATAAGAGACTATCAAGAGGTTTATCCTCTTCAAAATGGGCTTCATGGCCCCATAATAGACAGGTAGGTGTCAAGCACTCTTTAATAATGACCATGAACTTGCAAAATGCACCACGTGAAAATCACGGTTATCAGCAGCGCCCTACTATCATGTGGAGTTGTATTTTAGCACAGCAGAAACTGAGGGGCTGCCAAGTTAATATTGCTACTGAAGATGCCTTCCCAGCGAGCTACGGGACCTCTGGGATGGGGAGACTATGGGCCGAAAAAGGTTTTAAACTTCAGGGGAGGGACTGGCAGAGGTTTTCTGAAGTGTGATCAAGTCTGGTCCCAAGGTGCTTGCTGGGAGCAGAGTTCGGAAGCACCTCCGATGTGCTGCTGGGGCAGGTCTCCCTGGCTCCGAGCCCTCTGCTGGTTTCAGCCCTGTGTGGCTCCTCTTCTGAGCCTCTGCACTGTCCCCTTGCTCTCCTGCCCCTGCCAGGTTGCTCTTCCAGTCTTGGCATTCTCTTTTACCTCAGGGCACTGAAGAAGAACAAAACCACATCATTTGCTGGACAATGGATGGAACTGCCAGACTCAGAAAGATACTGCATATTTTCCTTAATATGTGGAATCTATTTTAAAAACAAAAACAAAAACAAAAAACCCCGAAACAAACAAACAAATACATGAATGAAAACAAAGATGACCTGGAAGTAGGAGGGTGCTATTTGTAGAGAAAAGGAAGGGGCGTAAGGGAGAAGGGTAGAGAATAAAGGGAGGGCAACGGAGGCTGGCGATGACCCAAATGCTCTGTGGATGCATGAAAATAACACAGTGAAACTCATATTTTAATAAGTTAATATGTACTAAAGAAAAAGAAAAGGAAATCAGTATCTTCCTTCTACCTGTCTGTGCCTAAGGAGATTCTCACCTAGTGATTTCACTCCACATATCCACAAACAGAATAGACAATAGGCAGGAAGCCCTGACTGGCAGGCGGCAGAGGCTGAAGGGAAGGAGGAAGAGCGAGAGAGAGGGAAGCAGCACAAGTACGCAGGACACGGTGAGCGGGTAAGTCCCAGAGCCCCAGGTAGTACTGAGAATGAGGCTTGGTGCTCTCCATATCTGCTGCCTGCTGTCCTCAGCCAAGCCCAGGCACTGGCTGTGCCCACTGGTGCCCCTCCGGCAGTGCCCACATGCTGAACCCCTGCCATGCTCCTGCCCCGTTCCCCTTAGGCAGCAGACCTTGCCGACCCAGACCAAACTCCTGGTGAGGCTTGACAAGAGGCTTTCACAGCTTCTGTCCTTTTCTGTCACCACTCACCTGCCATGCTAGCTTCCTTTGGAAGCTCCTGCTAAGCCTGCCTCTCTAATCTCTAGATCTGACTTCGCCCTCGAGAGTCAGACCTTCATTTCCAGGTGACTCATGGATCTTTCTGCCACTTGGTTCCAACAACAAGCTAATAGAATATACATAAACCCTAGATTCAGGATCGCTTCCCTGTATGTTCATCATGCCTCCTACATCCCTGGCACATGCCAAGGCATCAGTTCTCGCCACAGACCAGGGACTGAAACTGCAGCACCATCTTTGATTCCTTCACCCCTGCACTGCACACCCGAGGTTCCCTGGGGATCTGCATCTCCTGTACCCCTCTCGCCTCTGCATTTCTTTCCAGCACCTGGTGTCCAGTTCCTTTAGTCTTGTGGGAGTGTCACTCTGGCAGCCACTGGACTGTTGTCTCAACTCTTCCCTAAGACTCACACGTGGCTTTTACTCCACTTCGTCACTGTGGTCTGATGTTCTCCATTCGGCACTGCAAGCCTCCCGTCAGTGGCTGCATTCTTATGGCCTTTTCACTCTGGGTTGCAGAACCACTCAGTTTCTCTCATTTGTATTTGGTCCATAAAGTTTGGTCTCTGTACTTTGGCAGATGCTGCTTTGGAAAGCCCTCCTCACAGTTTCTAATGTTCAAATACACCTTGCTTTTAAGAAGCCACCAGTGTCAAGATTTCCCAAATCTCAGATGCAAGTGAGATACCCCTGCCCACTGACTCATCTGTATCATTTTTATCTGTTTCCAACAGTTCGCATGGCATTTGATGTCCCAACCAGAGGGCCTCTGGGCGAGAGAAGCCTCATCTGCTGCCTCTGTATCACCCAGAGCGTCTGTGCTGCGGTGTCATGCCAAGACAGGTATGCGTCAATTACCAAGTAAACAACTCAGAACACGCATCTACCATTCTGGCCTCTAATAAGGACAAAGAGAAAAGCCTCAAAAGATAAACTCTTGGCTTTTGAACTCTAGGAACTGGTGCTCATTGTAGAGATCAGGCTAATATAATACTAGTTAACAGAAAACAATGGCAGGTAGACAACAGGGTCACTGAATGTACATATGTACATTCAAAGAAATCATAAGCTTGGTTCTACTTTTATAAGAATAAGTTGGATCTTAGTAATCCATTTATTTTGGATATTTAAGAGGAGGGCATGTTCTAGGAAGCAAGTGTCCAAATAACAAGCACAGCAGTTGGAGCAAGCATGGTTTGTTCACAAGATTACAAATAAACCTGCCATGACAGGAAAGGAAAAAACACGAGGAGAAGGTGCCTACAGCCCTCTGATGTCAGAGTGTGGATTAAGTGCCTGCTCAGGATCATTCCATTTAATCCATACAACAGCCTTGTAAAGTAGATAATATCACTGCCAATTTTATAAACAAGTAGGCTGAGACCTGAGGGGATTAAGTAACTGGCCCAGGTTATACAGGATTAGGTGGCAGAGCTGGGATCTGCAAGAGACAGCTACCTTCCATCACATCAAGGCATCTTTTTGCAATCAAAAAAACAGTGATAGCGTTGTTTTTTATTTTCTTTTTCAGTAAAGAGGACTTACTGTATTTATGAATAGTTCAGGTTGTAAACCTGCAAGAAGATACATATATATGGTTTAATACATGTCAGCTGACTCTGAATGCAAGTTTGTCTACCTGGAGAGGGAAGCAAGGAAGCAGGAAGTGCTGGGGAGAAATGCTGAGGCCACCATAAAACTCGTCAGTATCTCAGACTGAAAGAACTGTGAAGAAGGGTTACAGACTCCAGAGTCTACATTAACGTCACCCTCGCTCAGTCTACTTCAGCTCAAAGGGGGACAGATACTCCCTCTGAACACAGCTTTATAACGATGAACACCAATGTCTAGAAGTGAAGGACGAGAGGAAAGGACCAGAGAAATCTACCTGGTCTCATTGGCACATCGGATCTTGCAGCCCTTCTGGGGTATCACCAAGCCCAGGTGCATTCGGAGCCTGCAGTTGGTGGGTCCTGTGTGTGGCCACACGTGAGTTCCAGGGTGCATGATGGAGTATTTGATCTGCACAGAAGATGGGACACTCGATCAGCCTTTGATCAAAGTGTGGAAAAACTGCTCTATTAATGTGACAGCACAAAATCACCGTCAGCTCAGTTTAGAGCCTTTGCAAGACTCAAGATTTCTATGCACATCTTTTTCTTTGTGATAGGACTAAAAATAAGCATTCAAATTGTGCACAAAGTGATAAATATTGCATATTCTCTACCCTCAATTCTGATACCAATGAGAGGATATGCTGTTTCATTAAAAAGTTGGTAAACAAAAAAAGAGGCATTCATTGGGACAAAGATATTATCATTATTTATAAAGGTCAGCTGAGCTGTCCCTCATTCCCAACAACTGTGTCCTAAAAACCCTCTTGGTACCTGTCCCCTTCTACATCCTGTTGTTTCAGGGAACTTTTCTAATAAAGTGCAGGTTTTAGGAGCTCCTTTACAGGCATTTTCATTTTTTCTTCCTAGAACAAAAAAGGTGACAGAAACTACTGTTAGAAGCAGGTCTCCCATTGGGCACCATGGTGTGTACCCATAATCCAGCTACCCCAGAGACTGAATCAGACCACGAGAGCCCAGGAATTTGAGACTCACTTCAGCAACACAATAACCCATCTTGAAACAAAACAACAAATGCAGTGGGATTTATCTCATCCCCTTTGGGCCCTATGTACAGTTTTCCTCACTGTAGGAATGAGAAGGACAAATTAACAGAAAAAGACAAAGTGTCTTCCTTTAATAGACAGTGTCCGGCAGAGCAGGACCTGAGCTCTTTATCGGTGTTGGACAGTTAAACTAAGGACATCGAATGGGCAAGGTACACATCGAATAGTTACTGTGGCCATTGGAATAATGGCCTTTCTTAAGGATGTCCACATGCTAATCCAGGATACTGTGATGTGTCATATTTTGTGATAAGGAGAAAACTAAGATTGCAGACAGCACTGAGATTTCCAGTGAACTGAATTTAAAATAAGATTATCCTGCTTAACTTCATGGACTCAACACAATTACAGGTCCTTGGGTGTGGGAAAAGGAGAGGGGTCTCACATTGGTACAGAGTAAGAAGACTTACTGACCACTTCTAGCTTTGAAGACAGAAGAGGAGCCATGGAGCAAGACAGCCTCTAGGAGCTATGGCCTCTAAAACAACAACATTGTGATTTGAGCCCAGCAGGACCCACTAGAGACTTCTGACTTCTAGAACTATAAAATAAATGTGTATATATTTAAGTCATTAAATTTGTGATAGTTTGGTAGTCATAGGAAATTAATAGTCCCTTAAGGAAGGAAAATAACTTATATACATAACTAAAAATATATTTTCAAGATTATATCAAAGAGTTATAAAAATAATTTTTCATTGGAATCTAGTGTCTTCTCAATGTACAGATCATCCTATAAGTGCTGATAGAAAATGACATTTAAACAAAGAGGAGGACGAACAGGTTTTGGAGAGATAATGTGTTCTATGAATAATTATATTGGGAGTGCAGATTCTGGGACAAAGTCTTAAGTATCCTGGATGGTGCAAATTTCTTCACACTACAAGATTACTGTTCACTGGCGAATGTGTGCCACAGCGTACGCGACCTCACATGCTTTCATGGGGGAGTGAAGAAATGGATTCTTTTCAAAGACAGAACATTTAATTTCCTATTCAAAAATCCCACAAAGGATCACGTCATCTAAAGCTGAGCTTAATTTAACTTCATAAATGCGAATTGTGTACTAAGCTAATCATACACTGAGAATAAAGCAAGAGTTACAAGAGATGGAACTTCAAGGTACTCGCTTTAATCAAGCGGATCTAAGTATGTTAGAAATCTACATTAGCCTTGACTAAGTAATCTTTTTGCCTTCTAATTGCATAAAATGTTAGTTGCTACTTTTAGTGGAGTTTTTTTGTTTTTCTTTGTTTTTCAGAACTGGGGATTGGACGCAGGCCCTTGCACTTGCCAGGGAAGTGCTTCATCTCCCTGGCCCACTACTTTTAGTGTTGATGGAGTTTTTCAAATGAACTACCCTGCAATGTCAGTTTGAATAAATATTATACAAGTGCATAAGATATCATGAAACACTTATAACCCTATCCTTCCAGGTCTTCCCATGTGCAGGGCCAGGGGACCCCCTGGCAAGCATTCATAATTCTGGATTTTGTACTACTAGGCAGTGGCTGAATGAAACTTCATGGCTTAAAAAACACCCAGAGCCTGCTAGACCTCCCACAAGCACAGTGGTAGGGTTGACCAATGCTACTAGGACAGGCATGTCTTACCCGAATGATAGGTATAGACAAATGGACTGTTGCTAGGATTTCTACTTGCTCACGGGTGGTCTAGAGAGGACTTCTGGCCCTTCAGACACACACAGGTTGAGCATCTCTTATTTACAAACCCAAACGCAAAGCTCACTAAGTGTCAATACAATGCTCAAAAGTTTTAAAGTTTGGATCACACTTTTGGATCACTGATGCTCAACTGGTGGTCTACGCAAATGTTCCAAAATCTGAAAACAAACAAACAAACCAGTAATCTGAAACACTTCTGATTTTAAGCATCTCAGCTAATGAACACTCTACCTGTGTTTTCTTTCTAGTCTGAAAGCATAGATTCTCTCTAGGAAAAAGCTGTGTGGTAAAGATTCAACACATGTAGATTGTCACTGGTAGTTTTAGGTGTTCGTGCATGGTCAGAGGGGGTCCAGGCAATGCAGCAACTCCTTTCCAGGGCTCACCACAGGCCTGCCTGCAGCAGCTCTGCATGCTCGGTGTGATACAACTGACGTATACAACACCCAGGAAGACAGGCAATCACTGTACAGGACAAGGGAGGCACCAGCACACAGGAAAGGTCACATGCTGTGTCAGAGCAGAGAATGGGAATTCCAATCCCACCGGGCCACACCCAGGCTCCATGTCTTTAGCCAGCACCCAGGACGCTTCCTCATTACTATTACAATCACATAATGTGCTACTGCTCCATGGCAGAAAGGTAGGGACTCTGTTATGTCTTGGAAAACCACGTCAGCTCCTCCACTGGCTCTTCTCTGACCCCAGTAAGATCCGTACACTTAAGATTCTATGCAAGGTATGTTCCTCATCCCAAACAACTAACCTAATGGTGCATCGCAAGATACCAGACAAACAAGAAAAATCTACACATAAAACTATTAGAAGAAATTAAGAAGTTCGGAGGGGAAATTAAGGAAATTCAAACTAAAAATATGAGAAAGGATCAATGAGTTAAAGAGTTGGTTCTCTCCAGGGACGTGAAAGGGATCTGGGAATAGCGGGAGATGGGAGGGAAAGGATTAGTGAAAAGGATCAAGATGTGACAAGGGTTATGCACCAAGTTCCCCATGCTGAACATATTTATCAAGTACTACAGACATATACTAACAACACAGGGAAGAAATTATGTTTTACATTATTGATTTGTTTCCAGAGAATAGTTACTAAATCTCTTCTAGAAGCCTATAATTCACAAAGAGCAAGTCATGAAGAACTTTAATGTCTTTCTAAGAGGGAAAATGTGACTGATAGTTTTTAATAGCAGTAATATAAAACGAGGTCTGTTTATATTATTTTGGTGTTGGGGTTTGAACCTCAGACCTCTGCACTGAGCTATATTCCCAGAACATTGATTTTTTTTTTTAAATTTTGGGACAGGATATTTCTAAGTTATTAAATTGCTCAGTATGAGCTCAGACTTGTGATCTTCCTGCCTCAGCCTCCCAGAATGCTGGGATTGTGGGCCTGCACTGCCAGACTCAGCTAGAAGTTAATTTTTAAAAGACACAGCAGCTTCAGCAGATTGGGAAACATGTTCATCTCTCTCTCTCTCTCTCTCTCTCTCTCTCTCTCTCTCTCTCCTCTCACGCACACACACACACACACACACACACACACAAGCCCCATTCTCAAAATTATTTAGGGTTCAAATAGAAATCAGGACAGAAATGTAGTCTATTATGATCTATGGAATGCATGTGTCTAGAGGTCAGACCATAGTCTTCATTGTTGTTATTAACAGAATAAGACAAAAATAAATGTACTAAGGATTCCCAATTAAAATGTTTTAAAGAACTAAATATAGTTTAACCAAAAAAGTAAGAGGAAGAAAAATATAAATGCAAGAATTAGAAAATATCACCATAGGGACGGCACGATAGCTCAGCGGACTAAGTGTCTTCTTTGGCAAGTGCAGGGACCAGCATTCGATCCCGCATGCCAAGCCAGCCCCACCCCTGGGGCCCGCTGAGCCAGAACCAGAGTCCAGGCCTCGTGCTGCATGCCTATAATCTCAGTGCAAGGGAGGCTGAAGACAGCAGGCTGAAAACAGGAGGTTCACTACGAGTCCGAGCTGCATAGTGAGACCCTGTACAAAATATATAAAAGAAAAGAAAATATCACCATAATCACATAAATGGGAAGTAATTTTATAATTTTTTTTGAACAAAATAAAATGTTGTTATAAGAAATCAGTCTAAAAAATTCATAAAAGACCAGGCATAATCAATTATAGCCTCTGTTTTATTTTCTTTGTTGCTTAACATTTCTTTGTCCCTCTAAATCTGTATAATCCAACTTTCTCAAAGCGCTTATGCTTAGTAGAGACTCCCAGATTAGGAGATTACTGCCAGGATGCATGATATTCTGAAGCACTGACCTAGGAAGCCAGGGAGCATCTACAAAACATAAGAGAAATTAATGGAATTGAAGTACCAGATGAACATAAATGACAAGTGGCCCGAGCCATCCTTACGATGTACCAAATGGAAACGTGCACTTAGCCCATGTAAGGTGGCACAGCTTTCTTAAAATAAACCTGTCAGGGCCAGGGAGGTAGCTCAGTAAAATAAGCACTTGCCTTTCAAGCACAAAGTCCTGAGTTTAATCCCTGGTACCAAAAACAAAACAATAAAAAGAAAAATAAACCTGTTAGAAAAAATTAACGGTCACTTGAAATGATGCGATCTCTTTGCTGATGGATATATCCTTGAAAACATTATTTCAGTAAACTACTTCCTTCCCACATAGCAGCATCCCAAATGCACACGGAGACAAAGCACTGTCCCCATTTGTCTGTTACCTAATCCAACTGCTCATTGTACCCTGGCATTTCGTGTATAGAGCTAAATGTGTGGCACATGTTGTTTGTTCTTCAAAATGAACTGATTTTTGCATAGCTACTGTTAACAGAAAGAACTAAAATCAGTCTTAAAATTAGATGCTCCTCTTTTTAGAATAAATACACTAGCTCAGAGAACGCACACACTGAAGCTCCACGTATGTGTAGGGAGGGGTGGGCTCAGAAGAGGTGAAGCTGGACATGAAGCCCCTGTCTCAGCATGGGCAGTAATTACTGACTTGTCACTCTGGTGTGGTAGCCATTTCTAACATCTCTCATTTATGGATATATTGTTTTGTCTTGTAGCATCAACTATATATTATACACGCAAATGAAGCTCAGAGAGGCTTTTTACTAAGCTACTGCTAGGTACGCAGTGGATTTTTTTCAGTGACACCCACACAGTGGAGTCACCATCAATAACATATCATTCAACATTCAGAAGGATCAGGAAAGATAAAAATACTGATTACATACATTTAAGGAAATATTTGTGTATTTACTATAGTTATACCTACCCATATGCACATATACACACAAGTTGCTCAAATGTATTAAAAAAAAAACAAAAACAGTGAATGCATTTAAGGAATCTAGGTTGTGGAGCAGGCTCCCTTAAGTACAGGAATCCCAGCTTTGGGAATATCATAGAAGACTCCTGTCACTTGTCCTCAGTTCACTGGCTATACAGAACAATCTAGAAGTCACTCACCTTGTTGCCACAGCGTGAACTGGCTCCAATCACCCTTCTCCCTCAGGTTTTCATCTTCAGGCAGGAAAAGCCCTTTGGCTCTATCCATCACTGCGAGGCCTTCATCACGGATTAACTTCCAGCTTCTTTCTAAAGACTAGAAGGAAGGTCTGGTTTCACTGAATGGAATGCATGGGTAGCAGAACACCAGCTTTTTGTTTGCTTACTTGTTTAATAAAGTAATGAAATATTTCCTCTCCTAGAGATCACAGATTCTAGGTTTCTCAGACTTAGCTTTGCCTTTCAGCAGATTTCCCTACACATATGCCAATGAGCACACTAAATATTAATTACACTTCTAAGAGTATTAGAAATATACCATTTTTTATAATTTTTAATGCACCATTTTTCATGCATTATAAAATTAATATGAAGCATAGCAGATAAGTACCTTAGGGTCTAGAATTCACCCAAACAAAACTATTTATTCGTAGAGCCACGGAGTAACCAGGTGGTACCAGCCAATCCCCTGGAAAATCTGCAGTCTTTGGATGGCAGCATATCTTTATTTTCTTTCTTTCTTTCTTTCTTTCTTTCTTTCTTTCTTTCTTTCTTTCTTTCTTT
>NDGN011552743.1:26275-36871 GCA_002564285.1 Tympanoctomys barrerae | reverse complement strand
TTAATATGGCTTTACTTTTTATACCTCGTTTTTACACTTTTCTGCTGGATGGTGAGTACCAAGATCAAGCAAAACCTATATAACAGAAAATATAAATTTGTACCTGACAAAGTCAGTCAAATCCCCTCAGGATTTACCCTGAAACCCTGTACAGCAATTTGTAGATTCTTTTTCAATGTCAGCGATGTGGATGAGTCATGGCCATTGCTTGACCAATTTGCTCTCTGTGAAGTCCTGAGAGAATGTTTTCTCTCCAGGTGACTCTCCTTTGGCACACTCTATATCATCGATCACTTTCCTCTGTGGCCTCATAATCTCTTTGAGTAGAAATTTTGGGACACTACTGAGTTACAGTTAAAGGAATAACCATCTCTGACAAAAGTAAACAAAACATGGGTTACAAATGAAGAACCATTTTGTAGTAAAATTATATACATGTGTCTGTATATACAAAATAGTTAACATAGATATACAGCTACTTTCTCTTAGTTCAATGAGAAGAACATTTGAACTAATAGAGTTTGGACAAGATATCATGTCTGCACCATGTACTATGAATAACCACTACAAAGACAAAACTGTGCCATGTATTAATTATTGTAACTGGCCTACTAGCCTGCTTTGAAATTACTTCTTTCTCAATAAAATTAATCTAAAATAAAAAGAGAGCAGGAAAATTGTTAAGTCAGGTAAAAATGATTTGAATACGTAGGTTAAAGATAAGATTGTTTATAATAGAAAAACAAGATGATGTAAAAGAAAATATAATTATTAAAAATCTCAATCAATAGAATAATTCAAATCCAGATGCTTACCTCCATAACTTCATTGAGCATTTTAAGACTATTATTTTGATACACATTTATTTTAACTTCAGCAAATGATTGTTTTATATTTTCTTTATAATGTAAGAAAAATTTGTATTATTTTACATGCAAGTTAATTATAACATATATAATATATATAATTTAGTATGATTAAATTTGATTATGGTCATAATAAAATTGATGTTTATATTACCTGTTCTCCCTGTCTCATTTTTATACTGAAACCTAGTAAACTGTAGACTGGATATCAAAACCCGTAATTTCAGTGAATTTGTAGATTATTTTATTCTCACTTAGGTGACACTTTTTCACATAAGGCATGTAATTATTTAAATTTACTTTATGCTTTTCATTCTTAAAGATAATAAGAATTAGGAAACTGTACTTTTGTACTTTTAATTGGTGAAGTAATATTAAATGTGTCTATTTGATAATATCAAGAAAGTCATCAAGAAACAATTAGATAGAGAAAAGTTATACTTTAAAACTATTCAACAGTTGGTATTTGTAGTAGTTTGTTAATTCAATTGAAAACCATTTGGTAATTCATATATATATATATATATATATATATGCATATATGCAGGGTCTACAGGGTCTAAAGGGTCTAGTTACATAGATTAGATTCACAGTGATTCTCCTCCCAAACACTGGGATTACAGGCACCCGCCACCATGCCCAGTCTCCATCACCATAATCAGTGTGCCCTGGGGTCAAGATTGGCTCAGCACGTGGGGAGTCGAACCCTGGCTGCTTCGCTCTGCCTAAGAAGGAGCTTTGGTCTGCTGAGCTGTCAGGCTGGCCCTAAATTAATAGACAGTCTGTTCTACCATGAACATATCAATTATATTTCCCCACACAGTTGTAGTGATTACTTTCTTCCAGATCTTCAGTATTGTCCCCATTCTAAATATCATTATCCTTGCAAGTGTCTATACAGTATTGCCAGATGTTGGTTCATGTGCTTAGGATTTTCAAAACATAAATTTTTGTGAAATTTCAATCAACTTATTTTTATATTTTTCAAATGAACATTTTCCATTGACTAGTAAGTATGTATTTCTTAATATTTATGTTCATTTTGCCGTGTATAATTATTTCCTTAAGTAAGATTCCCTGTGTATTCAAGGTAAGGAATTTATTTTGAGAAAAGTATCTCATTGTTTGCTGAGATTATTACTTAGATTGACTTTGTATGGATTCCATTTGATATTAAAATATTCACTTTCATATTTGACCAACAGAATATGTAGGATATCATAAAAGTATCTGAGTTACTATAACAATGGAAATAACTGATGGTCAACATTGTTATACATTATTAAATGAGAGCCTCAGATCAACAGTTAGTTTTAAAGAAAGAAATAAATTATATATTATATTTGAAGAAGCTTTAAGATCCACTCATTATTTTTGTTGTAGAACAATAGAAAGAATCAAGAATTTCCTAGAAAACTTGGTGACTAAATTATGATCAGTTAGTATTTCTCATTAGAAAGAATTTTATTAAAATGAGAATAAAAACTTTAGAATTATCACATTCTAAAATTCTAATTCTTTTGACAGATGAATGTATGTAGTCAACTACTTTCAATGTTTTTAATTACAGGTTCTAATGGAAGTGCATATACTACCTATGTCAATATGATTTTGAAGAAGCTTCTTAATTATACATAGAACAAAGGAAAATAATTTATTAAAGGTTATAAATGAATAGAATACACAGATTCTTGCTTATAGGCAAATCAAGAAAGTAACAATATTTCTCTAACAATAAACTTCAAGGATCAAATTTTAAAAAATAAAAACATTAAAATAAGAAAAGGGAATCAATAGATTAAAAAGATATAAGACATATATCACTTCATTTGGACTTGAAAATAAACAAAAGGGATACATGACAAGGTTAGGATGTGTATCATTTGATACTTGATAAATGATATAATTTTACTATAGATAATTTTTACAGGATTATTGTTAACTTTAAATCTAATGGTGATATAAAATCTTCATTTTTGTACCTGGAATCGAACTCAGGACCTTGCACTGGCCGTGCAGGTGCTTAAGCCACTGAGCTAACTCCCAGGCCAAGATCTGATGTTTATAGTAACATTTTCATTTAGAGTTATATACTAAAATATTTGTATGTGTGAAACAATGTTCCCTTGGGAATCCTATCAAATAATGAGCATTTGGGGTGTATGTGGTAGAGCAGATTTTCTTAAACTTAATGACTAATTAGAGGTGAATTGAAGTCTTTTGTGATATAAAATAGGCTTGATATTTTTAATACTAAAAGATAATGGATAGGTAGAGATCAATAGATAGACAGATATGTAGATGATAAATAATTTGTGTATTTCCTGACGTAAGTTCTAATACTTAGGGATCACTGAGAAATGCATAAATAAACCAATCCATGAGTTATCACGCAACTATAGTAACATTGCATCAAAAAAGCAAGCAAATGTGAACTTAAACTGCAAAATTTGAACTGCTAGGAGGAAGAATAGTGGGAAAGTGAAGAAACAAATGGAAAGAATTAAATCAACTTGTGGTGTGCGCCTTTGCATCTGCGTGTGATATTTGAGTATTAAAAATAAATGTACCATCGGATCACACATGTGGGCTATTAGTCCTTGGAACAGAAGAAGGAAGTTGGCTGCAATGTGTAAAATGATATTTAACACAAAGGTATTTGGCAGTAAAGAGAAACAGCCCAATCAATTTATGATTTTTTAGTTTTGCGATAGTGTGAAAATGATACTTACTGAGCAGAAACCATATTTCAAATCTTCTATCTTGATCTCCCAGGTTAGCAATGCGTGATATGTTCATGGTGCTAGGTTCTGGCATCAGCCTAGCTACAAAGTAGCCACACCATCATGGTGCTTAACAAAACCAGGACTCTAGATGGGGCAGACCGCATGGCTAACTGACAACAATCAGGAGACTAAGGGCATTGAATGAGTCTTACTTGCTTTATTGTCAGTTTAAATTGATGTTATCAGAATGTTGTGCCGTCATTAAGTGAAATACCATCCATTTAAAATATAACCTCATGAAGAATAACTTAATAATTTGATTATATAATTTTTGGCTCACCTGCTAAGGAGACAAAAACTATCTAGATTTTTTTTATTTTACATTTACCGCATAATTTATTTTGTTTTGTTTGTTTGCCAAAGTTACTGCTTTCCATAAGTCAATTTGATCCAGAAATTTTAAAGTCCCAAATTGCACTTTAGTGTTTGAAAAGCATATTCACATGATTTTTCTACACTGAGGAAAAGTTTTCATTCAAAACCAACAGAATGGCCTCCTCTCTTCTGTGATTCTTAGTAACTGTCTTCCTCCTTCCACACCACACACCCAGGGAGCCTGTGGGGTCCTTTCCTACAACTACACCGTGTGACTGAATTACCACTTTATTTTCATGGCTTTTGTTGTTCCAGAGGTGACTATGGACTGAACGTGGTCCTGCGAGGCTTACTTGTATGGAATGGGGAGCAAGAAAAAACTTCCAGGCTCAATTTATCTGCTCCTTTGCAAAGAGATACTGGAATATTCTACCATGTGACGCTAAGGGAAGATAGAAAACTGCTCTGTGGAAAGAAGAAGGAGCGAGCACCACAGAGACAGAGGTGAGAGATCTTAAGTCTTACTTCGCAGCTACAACCTTTCCTGAGGGTTGCCTATTTTCCTGCGACTATGGCTCTGAAATATTCATCCAGCCTGATTTCACGGTACCCTTGGTAGGACTTAATGAATCCTGTGTTTCTCCCTACCGCACTCTCGCAAGGCTGCCCGGAGGCAAGTATGGTCGTGTTCAGCTTCCTAGGGCTACATTGAAACATTTATCACTGTAAGTCCACGTCTTAATTATAACTCAGATATTCTTAACTAATAGACATATGTTTAGAAAAGAAACTAAACAGTTTAAGATACAGCAGTGTCCTAAAGTGTTCCTAGATAGAAAAACTGAAACGTGGAGGCGTATTTCTCGTGTCCTACTTGCTCTAAATAGCTGCTCTTTAGAAGCATAGATCAAAGTATTTTTGGCTCACCTGCTAAGGAGACAAAAACTATCTAGATTTTTTTTTATTTTACATTTACTGCATAATTTATTTTGTTTTGTTTGTTTGCCAAAGTTACTGCTTTTCATAAGTCAATTTGATCCATGTTTAGTTGCCTTTCAAGGAGAAATTATACCAAAAATAAATAATGGCAATAAACCCATACTTAGGGCTTGAACTAAACTTTGACAATGGTAATTTGGGAGATGTACAGAAAGAGAACAAGGGCAAAGATAGAATTCGCAGTACTTGGCTGCCTCCAGTGGTAGATTCCTATGGGGCATTAATAAGTTACAAATATAAGAAAATATACTGGCTTAAGGACCTGAAAGCTAGACTAGGTAGCTTATAAGTTTTTCTTAAACTATAATTTTGATTTTCTCTACTTATTTTCTCTTTTTAAAAATGTATTTGGTACCAGGTCTCACTATGCAGCACAGACTTTGTAGTGATCCTCCTGTGCTAAGCCTCCCCAGTGCTGGGATTCCAGGCATGTGCCACCATACCTGGTCTCAGTGGCCAGCTCAGCATGCCAGGAGGGTGGGGCCAGGGCAGCATGTGGTGCTGGGGATCACTTGCCTAAGGGAGCACTTAATTCACTGAGCTATATCGCTGGACCCTTCATCCACATTTTCAGCACCATCTTCTCTCTTCTACTCATGCGCATACCAGTGGCTGTTCAATGTTGTGCTTGCTTGCTGTGTGAATGGGGCTCACAACTTACAGGAGGAGAAGTTTAACTTCATTCACATTTCCACCTATTGCCAGATGGCTCCAAAGAAGAAAGGGCTTCGCAATGAGCACCGTGAAGCTTCTCATACTGTGGAATCCAGAAGACAGGGAGAAAAGTGACTGGGGAGACTCCATCAGTCACGTCTCCTGTCACCTAACTGTACTTAGCATACCTCCTTACACACGGACAGCAAGTCAGCTACAGCACCAGGATGGTCCGATCATTCAGAAGTCCTGCCTATGAGCATGGGAGGGTCTGTGGGACATCCAGACACAAACTCTAATGCATAAGAAATTAGATCCCCTAATTTTGATATTTATGTATATAGTCCACTGCATTGCTACCCCTTATACTTTCAAGATGAGTTGCCTAATATCAAGTCTCTCAAAATCCATAGCTGAGGATAAGAACTGTTTTATGTATTCGATCCCATGGGAAAGCACGGTGAGGGCATGATTCGGGCTCACTGGTGCGCTGCCATGAGCTTCCGCACGGTGCTTCCACTTAGTACACGAACAAGGTGCACAAATGTGATTGTTATCAGAACATGGTCCACAGTACGTAGTAGAATATAGTACTTCATAAGCACAGGCTTCAATGTTTTTTGTAGTGCTACCATGACAACAGATACTGTCCTTCTCCCAATTCTAGAACCTAAGATCTACGTGTCAACACAGTTGATTTTCTCTAAGACCTCTATCCTAGGTTTGCAAAGGGCAGTTTTACTTCAGTGTTTTCACAGGGTAACCCTGTGTGTGGACCTGTATGCTGATCTTACCAATAGCAGATTGGAATAGGATTCTCCTTTGAATTGCATTTTCAGTTAATTACCTGTGTTAAGGTGCTCTTGTGAAACGCTAGCCTCGTTCTGAGGTGCAGGTAAGGAGAACTTCAACACATTGGCTGCATGGTCACTTCCTAACTTACACTGAATAAAAGGACTTTTTCTGTTTAGTGTTTGGCATCAACATGTAAGGACAGTGAAGAGGCATCAATAAATATGTTGAAATGAACCAAACTGTTGCCTGTTCTACAGTTATTAAAACTGATAATTCTGTTAGAATTTGTCTTCCATGAAGAACCACACATGGGAATAAAGAGTGGTGAATATATCAGGAATGGTCATGTGGCTTCATTGTATGATTCTTACATGAGTAACTTCATTCTAACGTATTAGCCATCCTCTCAGACCATGAGACACTAATACCATCTCTGGAATCTAAAATCATGATGTACTTAAACAAATCATGCCACAACTCCTAACTCCATTGTGTGTCAAAGGGGATGTGGTAACATTTTTGTTAATGGCAAAGCAAATGGAAATAAGGAAATTTAAATACCAAATGGACTAATTTAAAAACTAGAAAGAGGCTTTTAAATAAGTTGCCTCATAGTCTACTATCCCTAGAACCAAATATATACACAATACTTCCTTTATAACTAGTTAGAGAAACTTTACTATCTTTCTGGGATTAAAATACTTGAGCTATAATATATTTATATTTTGTTCTCAGTTTCAATCAAAATGTAGAGGAGATACACTAATGTCAAGACATAGTGTAACAGTTTAAGAGTGTGGTACAAGCACAACACACAGTACATTGTATCAAGAATAGATATTTTAGACTTGCGTCTCCTTTTATGATTTTTTGTTGGATGGCATAAATGCATTTAGGGAACTATTTATTTGACTAACTATAACAATGTTGACACATTATCTATATTTTGAAACTAAGCCAGAGTCTGCTAGTTTATTGAAAAGGTGGTTCCTTTGATTATCTCAGTTATTTTCCCTTACTAATCTAAATAGAGATATCATTTCCCAGCAATTTCAAACAATTTGCTTTAAAAATAGTATTTCACAATGTAGAGCCTGCGGAGAGACCACATAGACACTGTAGTAGTCACAAGTCTCTGCTAAAGCAAGTCAATTTGTAGGATGTAATCTAATGGGAAGGCCACATTGATGTGCTCTGCAGAAGTTAGCCACACAGCCCACCCAAAGCACAACCCACCAGAGAAGGGTCCTCACACGACTTTTAGGAAAAGAGAAGTAAGTCTATAGCTCTAAGAGGGAAGCATATTTTGCCTCACTGTGATTGGCCCTTGAAACTTTTGAAAGTTATGTCTATTTAATGCTTGGATGTGAAATTTTCTGAAGGCCTTAAAAGTTCATCTTTAAAGTCCTGACATTCGTCCAATTTTTTAAAAGTCTTGCAACTCATTAAAGCACCTTGGTTTTTATGCAAAGGAGCCAATCTCAGTCAAAGGCAAAGAAGCTGGAAAAATCAGTAGTGAACCAGTGACTGACAGAAGTAATAGAAAAGAAAATAAAGAAACCTATGAGCTTCCTGGGACTTGCTGGACCTCTGTGGGTTTCCAAGGCAGACACAGCTCAAAAAGCAAACATAAAACACAAGAATGGCAGCTGTGCCAAAATTCAAATGCTTGTTCAGGAAATAAAGAACACATTCAGCCACAGTATCTTTTTCCTTTTGCCTAGTTTATTCACTCACAAATCTAAGCAATAAAAAGAAACCTCATGCAAGCTCCTTACTTTCCCCTATAATACAGATTTCTGTGGCATTGACATGTCTTAAGCTCCTGAATTTTTCAAGATAAATAAAATATAGGATAGAAAAGTTGCAGGAGTGATATTTCAGATAACAAATGTGTAGAATATTTGTGTAAAATACTGCACCAGTCATTGTCTAGCCAGAATGTCAGGCAAACATCTGACTGTAATACCTTTTCTCGTGGTCTCACCTTTATGTTGTAACTTTCAGAAACCCTTAGCATTTTATCTGAAATCCTCCTTGAGTATATTTTGCTAGTCATTTTAATCAGTGTGTGCACATCGTAATTCAGCATGGCTCTTATATCTTAGAGCCTTCCTGTGACTACCAATTAGCACACTGGCGTCAGAAAGGGAAGCCTTGGAGGACTATTAGGAGGTGGACGTCCCTGTGCCCACATCTAAGTGGTGCCAGATGGCCATCTAATTAGCTATTCTGTCGCATCTACTCCTGTTCTACACTTCACTGCTGCTACAGCCTTTGCGGATTTTCAGTTAGCAGACCCTGCTCATTATTTTTCACATTTATCTGACCCACTGTCTTAGAGCCCAAGGGTAGAAAGTCTCAAAATAAATTACATTTTAAAACTTAATCATTCTGATTAATGGGAAAGTTTATCTTACGTATCCCCCAAGGAGCAAAGCGTCAAGTAAATATGATAAACGTGTCCATGTGTGTTTGTATCTGCTCGCCCTGAAAGACCTGTTAGTCAGTTTCAGAAATTAGACATCGATGCATTGGGAGTTTGATTTTTCAATCTTAGGGCATTAAGGAATACTTGTTTCTGTATCAAATGTTGGCATTCTCCCTCCACAAGTTCACAAAAATAACTGTAATATGTATGCTATTAAGACACAGCTCTTGAAGTAGTTATAATTGATATATTTATTATACTATTATAAGTTGATATTGGCTCCATGAACTTAGCAACAATAGGATATACAGATGTCAATAAAGTACCTTGCCTAATGTCAAACGCTATGCAAAAATGCCTATTTTAATAGGTCTTATGCAATTTCTCCAGATTAAATAGCAGAAGTATTAATTTTAAATACTCTATATATGTACTGAGAAGTGATATATGGGGCTGGCCAAATAGCTTAGCAGATTAAAGCGCCTGCTTAGGCAGAAGCAGCGGCCTGAAGTTCAATCCCCTAGTGTGTTGCCCCCACCCCCAGGGCACACTGAGACAGCGATTGACACTGGGCGTGGTGGCATGAATGCCTATAATCCCAGAATGTGGGAGCCTATGAATAGGAAGATTACTAGTAGTCTGATTTATGCAGTGAGACCCTGTAAACCACAATAAAGCACAAGAGAATACTACCTCCATAAAGAAGAAAGCTTTAAATTGTTGTGGAAAATAGAATATAACTATTTAAAAAGATTTACTAAAGAGAATCATAAATTCACTGTTGAAAAGCATGACTTGGGAAAATAAAGAACACAGCTGGGCTTTCGGTAATCAGTTTGAATTGGTTAGAAAGACCATTTCAAGTGTTTTCTCCAAATTTGGAAGCAATTAAATGTATGTTCTCATTTTGCCTCATAACTGTTGAGTTGATGACTTGTACATAATATATCTTAAAAGTTATATATCACAGTGGACTTGAATATTGTTGTCTCTGTTGCATTTGTTTCTGGGGACAATAACTTGTCTATGCTACAACAAACAAAATATCACCAAAGAAATCTTATTTTAAACCCATGTTGGTACTGATTATTCAATTTATTGAATATAGGAGGCACAACATAATATCAGAAAAATAGTAATTTTCCACAATGCTTGGAGAGGCACAAAATCTTTTGTTGCGTGAATTTACATCAGACTGGGGTCTTAGTTCGCAAGCATTTTCTACTGCTTTGTTTGCTGTTCAAGAGCAAGCATTCATCTCACAGGTTCTGCCCTGGTCAACTGTGGGTATCAACATGAATAAATGCATATAATTATTTACTGTAACATAATCTGGGAGTTATGAAGGCATTTTGCAGACATGAGAACTGCTCCTTATAATCAGTTGACTTCAGTTTCTTGGTAATGTGGATGTCCTTGATTCAAGAAGTTGAAAGACCTAAAGAACAGGACTGACACTTTCTGGATTAAGAAGTGTGTTGGTCAGATTTTTGTTGGTGGTCCCAAATATTTGGCACACATAAGCTGAAGAAAAAAAAATTTGCTTTTAGTGCACAGTCTCAGTGACTGCAGTCTATGGTCACCTGACTCCAGGCATAAAATATTGAACAGTAAAGGGAAGCTGCTACACACAGACAGGCGGATGGATGGATGGATGGATGGATGGATGGATGGATGGATGGACAGAGGCAGATAGAGACAGAGACAGAGACAGAGAGAAAGAGAGAGAGAGAGAGAGAGAGAGAGAGAG
>NDGN011552743.1:0-13418 GCA_002564285.1 Tympanoctomys barrerae | reverse complement strand
TGCTGAGATTTCCTTGAATAAACGAGGCTTGATCAGAACCTTTGTCTTGCCTCCGTTCTTCATATCTCCTGTCCCTGTTTCATCCCCACTTCCCCTCCAGGGTCCTCGTTGACTAACCCGCGGGTCGGGACAAGTCTTCAGTACCTTTTTTATTTTTTTTCAGAACCAGGCATGGAACTCAGGACCTTGCGCTTGCCAGGGAAGCGCTTACTCCACCGAGGCATCTCCCCGGCCCCTTCCAGTACTATTGACAGCAAAAACTAATGTTAAATTTTACTTTGAATGTTACACACTGGTATAAGATCAATCTTCTATTGTCTAATTTCTTTTAGCTATTGTGTAACAGAATCAGTAAGAAAAATAGAAAATAATATGCATCATCCACTAATATTAAAAACTGAGTACTTTGTGTATTTACTTTACTTAGGCAGTAATTTTTTTTGTTTCAGTCAAAGATGACCCTTCCCAGGATGCACAATGATCTCTTCAAAAGTGAAATCAATGCACCACACATTTTTATGGTATATTTTTGTATATGGTTAGTATGCAATTAATATTTCATATTTTGAATACTTGTACACTTAATAACACATAACCAAATATACGTATGTATTCTATATTTACATCATACTGTTAAATATTACAAAATACCTGTATGCTCTAGAAACATGGAAAAGGCCATTTCGGTTGTTTGTGTGCATAGTCTGTGCAATTCCCTGTGGCAACCACAGAAAACTGATGTACACGTTTGTTTAATAGTGGCCCCATTGACGTACGGGGGGCAGATAATTCAGTTTTAGGGGAGGCTGTCATGTTCATTATGGGATGCTTAGCAGAGTTCCTGGGCTATGGATATAGGGTGCCACTAGCAATTCCCCATTTATGACAAGGACTATTGCTAGGTATGCAAAAGTATCTGAGTATTAGAGAGCAGGCAAGATCTTGGGGAGTTTTGATCATTTTCACCGTCGAAGGCCCTATTAACCTCAGCCTTAATCTAGGAACCCAGCCCTGTCTCGGCCCACATGGTCTCCCAGGGAGCTCTTTGCTGGCAGGCTTACCAGAGGAGGATGGGGTGCAGAAGCCAGGACGGGCAGCCCCAGAGAACAGGCCCGAGGAGCGCCTCCGGAGCACCAGCCTTGCTTCCGTGGTACTGCATTCCCCAAAGCACTGCTAAATCCTCTTGAGCAAAGAGTGGCTCTGAGTTTAGAACTCAGCCAGTGGCAGGGCACACGAGGGCCACCACCTCACACAGACCCCAGTCGTGAGCTGCCGGTGCTCTCTGGACCTCCGTAACACTAGAAAGGGTGAGGGAAAGTTTCCAAATGTCAGGCTTCCGTGAAGCAGTGCAAAATGGAAGGACAATGAACTAGGAATGGAGTGCCTGCTCTTTCAATCAGTCACTTGAATATCAGCTTTTCCTCCAATGACTGACTTATCTTCTGTCTGCTTAACTAGATTGGGCCCTTGGCTATGCAAATCTTTTACATCTGTGTCTTCACATCCTTCGTACCTCATACAGTTTTCTAAACTTATTCAAATATTCTGATTGACTAAAAAAGTGCAGGACTAGCTCAATAAAATATCGTATGAAGACATAAGGAATCTATGAGAGAAAAAAGTCTACAACATGAGAAATTATCTGTGCTGCAAATAGGATATTAGTTATTCAGCATGTGATCCAATAGTAACAGGGCTTTAACAAGACAGAGTAATAAATTTGAAGATCTCCACGTCATGTGGTTCGAGCTAACCTGTCATGTGTCCCCAGCCATTCCTGCTGAGCTGCGGCCCCCAGAGATGCGAGCTACAAACGGCCTGGCTAGACAGAAATAAGCAGAGCTTTCCGTGCCCCAATCCAGCATCGTCAGCTTGGCTCGGTTTTCTGGCATTTCAGTGCTAATTTGTTAGAAAAAGTCTAGTATTCAGATGACTGCAGTAATTTTAATTATGTTTGGCCTACAGCACACAGCGGCACAGCGAATGCGAGTAAGCACTTCCTAAATTCCCCAATGAGTATTTTCTGAAAACTGCATTCCAAAAATAAATAAACATATAAATTTAAAAAAAAAAAACTGTGGCTGCCCAAGTTTTCAGAAAAGTTCTTCATACAAGCACAAAAGCAAAATACTCAGAACATGTTTGGGATAATTTAGAACAAAGAGAAGCATATTTAGTTGAACCATGTGGAAGGCAAAACGATATCTCCAATAGAAGTATTTTGGGAATGTCTGTCACAGAACAATTTTGTAGACTCGGGCCTATTGCGTACCAAAATAAAACCTTTTTTTTTTATTTCATTAATATTGTGCTACCTCACAAACAGGAGTCTTGAGAATATAAATATGCATTTTAAAATGTTTCTCTGTCTTCAGTGATTTGGGGCATCATTACATGGAAATTCAGCCAGAACCCGAAGTACATCTTCCTCCCAATCTCTGCGAGCAATCCAGTGAAGGCAATGTCTCATTTATTTGTTTCAAAGTGGAAGCAGCTTAATCGGAGACAATTCAAAAGGTGACAATTAAGTTCCACTCTACATTCCTATGATTTTTTTAAAAAACATGAAAATCACAGGTGCACAGCATCTGTTTCTGAATGCTATTCACATTTGGCCTTACTATCTCAAAAATATGAAACAAGACTATGGACCTAATTGCTAACTTATTAAAGATAACAAAATAGAAGGAAAGCATTAATAGAAAGAGTTAATAAATAAACACAGTTATCTAGTGATATTCTTTTACTTTTAAGTCCCCCTTAAAAGAAAGCTTCAGATTATGAAAACAGTCTTATTTGAAAGGCAAAAGAATAAAGGAAGAGATGGTTTCACTGTTTATCAAGGGGAATTAACTTTCTAAAAATTTCATTTTGTTTTGTGTTACTGGATATTAAATCTAGGCCTTACACCTGCTAGGAAAGCAGTCTACCACTAAGTTATCTCCACAGCCCTGAGAATTATGTTTATTCATCTTGCAAAATGCTTTTGATTTAAATTTATTTCAATATATACCATTGTGATAGCCAAAATTTATGGAGAAGGTCTACCACGAACACTAGAGCACCATACTTACTTTTTCAATTTCATTATAACTGATTTCAGAAGGTGTTTTATATATTTCTTTCATTATTATATTTGAATGACAAATACTGTTTGTACATATTTATGAGGCAAGCGTGATACTTGGATTCATATATATATATTGTACAATGATCGACTCAGTGTAATTACCATATTCATCACCTTAAACTTGAACACTTCTTTATGGAGAGTACATTCAAACTCTTCTCTTCTGAGATACGTGATTTACTGCATTATTACATTTTTCCTCAGAAGAGTAAGACTCTTGTCTCTGTAAGGTGAGACCATAACATACTAATTTTACTGAATTAAGTTCCATGATGCTTTAAAATTAAACAACAAAAAGCAACTGATCATTCACATTTATCTGAGTAAATGTGAGTATATGATTAATGACTTTATCCTTTGATTAGTAACTTTTTTTGTTTTGGGGACAGTGGGCTTTATTAACTCAAAGCTGCATGATATGTTCTCCTCCTGTCTTATCCTTATACTTTTAGTCATCAACACTAATATGAAAAAAATTAAAGAAATGAATATTTTTAAACATACAAGCATATTTCATCTACAAGGAAGTATAACACACGTCAATTTCCTACTATTATAATTATCTCTATAGGCCAGAAGGTCTGTAAAAAAAGATTAGTGTAGAGCTGTTACCTTAGCAAAGGAGTGCAAATCTGTATTTGTAATCCCTCTTGGTGGAAGTGTCAGCAAGTTTTCTTCCGCCTTGACCTTTGTGTTTACATCCTAGAGTAAGGTAATTTTAATCAAAATCAATTTAGTCATTTTGCAATTAGTTCAAGAAAGGCCTGATAATCAGCTTGTAATGTGAAAGTGCTTATTTTCATTTTTTTTTTTTGATGTTTCGGGAAAATTTGTTTTACATTTCATCCCACTTTTGTTCAGTCTTATTTTCTTATTGCCTTCCCATCCCCTCTCCCTCGCTGACTTGGTTTTCTTCTAATTTGGAGAAGATCTACCACTCTATTTCCTATTACTTATCTTCTACTTTGCCCTTTATATTTTGGGTTTCTCGTACAGAGAAACTCTCTGATACCTAATTTGCTTGTTTGATTTATTTCACTCAATATTATGATCTTGCGGTAAATTCATTTTCCTACAAATGTTTACCTTTTTATGACAGAACAGTACTTTTTAATGTATAAATATCTCATGTCCCCATTCAACTATATATATATATATATATATATATATATATATATATCCACTTCCAAGATTTAGTTCTTATCAATTGTACTGCTCCTGTACCCCTGCAATAAGATCTTTTTAACATTTTGGGGATGGCACCTGGAAAGAGAATAGCTCATTGTCCACTACAGTAAAATAAAAATGAATCAGACATCTAAATGTTAAAATAGAAACAATTTGTTGGAAGATAAAAATAAGTAAAACTTTGGAAGACTTACATATACAGAAAGATTTTCTGAACAGAAACCCAGTTGCACAAAAAAATAGCCTCAGTATTTTCAAGGTTTGGTCCACAGCTGGGTGGTCCTGGTGTGCCAGGGTCTCACTCCAAGTTGCACAAGGCAGAGGGAAGCTGGGATGTATTGTTCTAAATGTCCCCCTAAGCCTCACATAGCGCAGGGTTCTTTAGGTGGTGCATCTATCTAGAGTGTGTGATTGTTTCTCAGAGCCATGCTGAGAGTAAGTGTGCTGGGATTAAGGGTGGGTGATTGCTGGATCCATCCACCAATTGGATGGGCACAGGCTTAATCCTGGCAGACTGGATTCAACATGAGGGACAGAAAGAGGCTCATCTCACCCTCTTGATGCTTTTTTCTGACTTCTTCTACCATAAGCCCTGCCTTGGAGCCAGCTGATGATGCCTGAAACCTCTACAAACCGAGCTGCGTGAAGCTTTCCCCTTTGGCTTTAGTGTAAACTGGTGTCCTATAATTCCTTTCACTACATTGCAAAGTGGCACAAAGTCCGTCTGCTGTAACCATCCCTTGGAAAATTCTGCGCCCAAAAGCACCACATTGAAGGCCCCAACTCTAATATCTGGGCTTGTGGAGGATGCTAGATACCTAACCCCTGCAAAATGACTCACAGAACTGACCACTGAGGTAGGATGCAATGACAAAGTCCTCTTGTTACTTTTCAAAAATTACATTAATATACTGCAAATTAATCCTTTTCAAGGCCTATCAGCAGAGCAGGCAAATGTGTTCACCACTATAACCTTCCACATTAGTAAAGACTTCCAGCTCTCTCCAATTCTTTTCTTTGTTTACACAGTGATTATAGTAGTAAACAAATGGGAAAAATTAGAAAAATAAGTGTCAGTGTCCCTTATTAAAATGACAGAATGAAGTTAGACCTTCAGTTCTGTGACACCCAAACCTCCTTATTAGCTGCACATTATTAGAAGGAGCACATTTATGAATACATGACATTTCTAGCTCTTCTCTGCCTAGTAAGGCAGAGTCACTCTTCAGCTCTGACAACAGAATTAATTCTCTATTGAAATTTCTTCCAAATGCTAACAGTTAGAGGTTGCCTGAAACAGTTGCAAATGTGCTTTCAACAGTCTTGCTAGTCAGCTTATGATTGCGAGCCTTCCAGTTTTATAACGATAGCCACTTCACAAAAAAAGAGATGCTTTAAAATTCAGGTGTGCAAAATAAAACAAGAAACATCAGTTCCCCAAGGATGGAAGATGCAATTAACTTTATTGTGAGTCAGTCAAATTTGAGCATAATCATGGTGCATTTCACAAATTTTGCTAACTGCTTGTCAAGTAAAGAAAGGTCATGAGTTGAAGTAATCTGTGTAGTGAAATTGTTTATCAGTTTAGCATATGATTAAGCCAAACTGCATTGAATGGCTCCATGTAACACTTTTGGCACTGTTAGCATACTATGGACACTATATCCTTGGAACTCTAGTAAGCCTTCTGTGTTTAGATGCAGAACAAAGCTTTCTGATTCACCCATTCAGCAGGCAGAAATTAGAAAATAGACACTCTTTTGTATACAATTTAAATTTAAGAACTGGCTTTGGAACCAGACTGATCTGTCTGGTGATACATCTTTGCCCTACATGTAACTGCTCGGATGATACTCTGAAGATCTTGCTTTTGTGTCACGTGCTGTCTTTCCAAGGAACAAAACTGATGAATATAACACCTGATAGCACAATTTGTGCTGAATAATACATGATACATTTGTGATACAGCTCATGTGAGAGTACAACAAAATCTTTGTTCTTCTCAAGGTTAAAGAAAGACAAAGTAAATCTACCAACAGCCATAGATCTACAGATATTGGAGATTTGATTTTCTTAGGGTGGCAATTCAGCCACTTATCATGTCACTTAATCTATTTATAAGATGCAAAGAATGTTCTGTCCCACTAGCAAGCTTAGCCCTCCGCTCTGGGGTCCTCTGTCAGAAGAGTCAATCTAATTCTACAGAGCTCTTCACAGGATAAATTAGTTTAAGGAATGTAGGAATGTATCATTCAGAAAATCCATTTCTGATGAACTCACAATGATCCATGTGATGAATTATGGTGTATGCTCAAATATGCTTTTAATTGAGGAGAAAACATGAAACTTACACTAGGAATACATGCATCAGACTCATCACCATAATCTGTTACAGGCTTGCTTTCATTATTCATGCCAGGGTTATAGAAACCCAGGCACTTTGCTGACAAATTACAATTTATGATTTTCAGTAGGGTTTCCTCTGGTGCCTTTTTATAAACTAATACAAATCATCTTGTAAATGTATCCATTAACATGAATAGCTTGTCCTTGAACATTTTTGTATAAAATTGTACTGCATGCATCAAATTACTATTTTAATACATAAATGTGTAATTTTATGTATTGTGTTGATTTTATATGTGTGCATGTACATCACTTGCAGATTTCTTCATTGATTCAAATATGCGCCGCATAATATAATAATTACAAATTATTTTATCTTATGTAAGGAGGAGCTGTGATGTAGCCCACATGTTTTACAATTCTGAATTCTGAGTTGCTAAAGTTAATACATCTGATAAAAATTGGTTATTGCTTCTGATTGTTCTATTTCCATTTAATGCATTCACATAGGACTACACCTAACTGAAAGATTCATCGCTTTTTTCCAATTCTGCTTCCAGCACTAGAAGTATCAAAAATTTTTTACTACTGGATATTCAATAAATTGATATATACCTGTGGGAACCCAGATCTTTCTGCAACTACAAAGAACGCTAAGATCCACAATGAGACAGCAATTATTGATAAGTTATTTCCTAATAATAAACTTTGAGAAAACTGTTCAATGATTCTAATTCTGCCTATTTTAAAACTAAGGATATGTGCTCAAAACTGGCTAATCCCTAATTAGTAACTATAGATGAACATCTGGTTGCCACTGATTAATGTCTGTCACTTCGCTGGGCACATCAAGTGTGCCCGAGGGCCCTATTCTGCCCATGATCACACTTTTGATAAGGGTATTAATATACTTTAATAACCATTATGTTGAGACACTAGTTTTGACCAAATACAGATAAACAACTTCACATTAATTGTAAAATCTGTAGAGATGTTTATCTGATGACATTATGTTTTACTATAACGACTACTAAGGAGAATAAACATTTATGGAGAGGCAAGGTGAGGGGGGGAAATATCCTTCCCCACCCCCACCCCCGGAACTGGGGATTGAACTCAAGCCCTTGCGCTTGCCAGGCAAATGCATATTCTACTAAGCTATCTTCCAGGCCCCTGAAATACCATTGTTAATGTGTTCATTTTGAATCCCTTGGCATTTGAGAGCCTCATGCTTAAAGGATATAACCTTGCATGTTTATTTGATAAGCGAAGGCTCTGTGACACACTACAATTTTCAAGGACCATGGAAGATTTTAAAAATGGAGCGAGAATAATATTTACAACAGTTTACTGTGTTTAATTCAACGAGGGCATCAGCTCTCTTTTTCTTATGGCACTATGTTCACTACTATGGATATATAATAGTTAAGCATGACTCAAATCAACTAACATTGAGGAGGGTAAAAGCATTGCAGTGGATTCAGATAAGACATCTCAGACCAGAGCAAGGTCAGTATGACCCAGTGAACAGGGCTCCTCCTGGCCAGCCAGAGGTAAAGAACTACTGCAAACAGTTATGGGCGGTAGTACCACATACACTGAAACACTAAGCCTGCTTTGTTTTTTCTTTCAATAAAGCCCAAGAGAATATCAATATTTTGTTGGCATTTATAAACTAATACTAGTTGGGAAAATGTGTAAGACAGAATAGTATAAATGTAAGTAGTTTGCTATGGTTAATAAATTCATGTAATAATGTACGGCTGGCCAGTCTTTCCACATGCAACAAATCTCAAATAGCTGAGTGTTGGTTCATTTTCAGCAGTTTTACTGAGGTATAGTTCATATATATCAATGGCACGTTATTAAATTATATAATTTCATAATTTTTCATAAATGCACCTATCTCTGAAGTCATAAAGATTATCCATATTAGGAAGCATGTCCCAAATGTCCTATGTAACCCCTCCTTTGTCCTTTCTCTAGGTAACACATGAAGTCATGGTGACATCACAGATTTACTTTTATCACTAAATATTGCCTTGTATTTGGGATATTATTGTAATTTTCAATATGTGTTTTTGCCTAGCATCGTCTCAGCACAGTTATTTTGACATACATCTCTCTCACTGGCACAGCTGCAGTGCATTCCTTGCATTAAGTGCTTCCTTTCCAATGAATATCTAGTTCCTTTTTCATTGTGTATCATTCCAGATAAAGATACTGTGAATATCTATGCACACACCCCGCTGTAGGTGAAACATTTAGTCGGGTAAATGCTAATGCAGTAACTGGCTTCTGTTTTCCTTCTGTGCTTATGGATTCAAACAACTACAAAACTGACTCGCAAAGGCGTGCTACCACTTTGCACGCTCACCTATACTTGGCAAAGAAGGCTTCATGAGTATAAGCTGCCTGAGCACATATGGAGCTACATCCCAATAAAGTTTTAATTTGTATTTAATGAAAACTTTAAAGATATTTAACTTCCCATGCTTGTATTATATCTATATTACTTGGTTAAGTGCCTGTTCAATTATTTTTCCAAGTTGTCAAAGGCTTGGTGTCTTGTTACTGAGCGTGAAAATAATTTACATACCAAAATAAACAAGTCTTCTTCAAAATATAATAAATAAGGAAATACATAAGTCCTGTCAGCTGTGTGACTTGCAAACATTTATCCCATTCTCTAGCTTGTCTTCAGTGTTTCTTAAAATGCTTTTGTGAAGAAGAAAGTTTTAATTTTCATAAAGTGTAGTTTATATCTTTTTGATGCTGATTATTTGTTATATCTCTTTTTCAAGGTATTCTTCCTTTTTTATAATGCTCATTTCTCTTCTGTTCAAGTATAACAGACATTGACATGATATTTCTCAAACATGTTGTAGAATGCCCTGTGTTCACATTTACCAGTGTTCATTTATTGGGCTGGGGCCATAGCTTGGCAGTCTAAGTGCCTGCCTGGCATGCAAGGTGCCACTCCTTGGTATGGTGTGCCATGCCATCCCTAGAACCCAGTCACACCATGCTGGCCACCTAAAGTGGGTGTGGTGACACATACCTGTGATCCCAGTGCCGGTCAACCTGAGAGAGGAGGAGCACTAGGACCTGAAGAGACCCTCTACCAAATAAATAAATAAATAAATAAATAAATAAAATATATATATGTATATTATATATATATATATTCATTTGGTTTTGTTTCTCATGAGTCTATATTCCAGTTTCTTCATACAAAGACTCTAGAAGTAGTGTTCGCCCGTCATATCAAGCATACATACTGCCTGCATGGCTTACCACTGCAGATATTGGCCTTTGTGCATACGGCATGATACATGGTTTTCCTTAGTCTGTTTTTGCCTACTTACTAGAAATGGTCAGTGTTAAAAATGCCCCTGTCCATCTTAGTGGAAACTGACATTTGAAAGCAAGATGTGGGAATAGGCAACTCACTGCTAGTAGGGTCTATTGCCTTCAGACTATCAGGTCAGAGAAACATGTCGGTGTTTAATACCTTGTGCAGCCTCAGACATTGGCATTGTCTCCGTATCTAGTTTCACTGCTTATGTTAAACTAAAAGTAAGTTCATAGTGATGTTTCCAAATAAAATTTACTATCACATGGGTCATTATAATTTTCTCCTTCAGCTTCTCTCTAAATTCTCACTTTATTTATAATAAAATTGGCTCTCAACACGTACCATTCACTTAGGGAACTTGAATTTCAGTAGAAATATAAAGCAGTATAACTGTCTACTGCAGGGACTAACTTTATCAAATAGAGTCTGGAGAATATATGGAGCTTCTTTTAATTTCACTCTTACAGATTTTACTTGCTTCAACAAGTTAAATCAGTACATTTTCCACAATATTTTATGGTGGATATTTCACATAGTCTTAATAAATTTAGATTCTCTTATCATTGTAGGCTTTCATATCTGAAAACCTCTGAACTTCCAAATTTTTATTAGATGTCATTTTTGTGTTCTTATTCCTTCATATAATTATATTCCTTCATCTAAAATTATATTCTCCTCTTTGAAATACCTCTTATTAAAATTGCATTTAATAGAAGGCATCGTCTGATGAATTATTTCAAGTTGTGTCAACTAGTACCTATTCGTTATTTGTCAAATAAGGAGATACTTTCACTTAGGTTAAATTTCTGCCATTTTTTTTTTACTCAGAATTTTGCTATCATCTTCTCTTTGTTACTTCTCTTTGTTACTATCTTCTCTTTGTTACATATTTTTTCTCCAGCTTCTTTAAATAAAATTTTTCTTTCAATGCTTGATTTAAACATCCATTTATGATATGCTCAGATGTAACTTGTTCTGTGTATTTTTTCAGTGATATTTATATATCTCAACATACAGATTTATAAGTTGCATAAAATGTAAAACTCTTTCACCCATTACTTTTTTCAAATATGTGTTTGACTTCTCTAACAATGCATTTGCCATTTGAATACTATACCTTTCATACTATATTATAGTACTATACTGTTATGACAAAAATCGTTGCATGTTTTTTCCAGAAATCTTTATTTTAAATTTGTTAATTTCTCTTGCTATAGAGCTAGTGCCTTCAGGTTCACTAGCTTATCTCTGAGAATACATAATATGTTTCCAGCTACTTTCAGTTATAGTTTATCTTAAATATTAACATATTTTTATTAACACTTAATTGTAGAAAAAGATTACGGACTGTTTTTTCCAGCATTGCATCTTTTAGTAATATGGCCATTATTTTCTTTATTATTTATTATTTTCTCTATGGGACATGAAATAGAGTTATGCAACTTTTAAAAATATAATTTCTTAATAATTGTGCCATACGGCTAATATCTGTGGTAGGTTTGTTTTTGTCATTTAATTAACTTGACTCTTATTTTCCTGTCAATGTTGTTTGTTTTGTTTTGTTTTTTAAATCACCAGCTATCATTATGTTATTCTACTTAGGATAGAGATTTTTATTTTTAAATGCATTTATTTTTATTCCTCTATTTCTAAGTGTTTCCTCCATGTGATATAAAAGGTAATAAAAGAAAACGAAAGACAAGAAAAAAATAAGTCATAGGATTATCCTGCTACAATGTTGTATATGGTTTGATTTCTAAATTTCTGTGTAAAAATGTGCAATTTTTTTCACATTCTATAGGGATTTAAATGTTAGAATATCCATGTTTGTTGGCAAATAGCAGATCCATGTCACATTTAAGGCGTTTGATATTCAGACAGTATTTGGAACCAGAAGTGTTGCATCTGTTCTTAATGTTATGTCCTCTTCACCGAGGCGACGCGTTTTGAGTTATGCACCTTACGCCCTGCAATTGTTACGCTCTGCTTAGATTGTTGCAAACAGAGATTACAATTTTGCCTGCACGCAGAATGGGTTTTCTTTTCTCTGGCCCGTGGTTCTTTTCCTGACTTTAGCGAGGTTCCCTATGCGCCTGCCTGCCCCAACCAACTCCACGCGAACCTTCTGCGCATGCATGCTTTTCCACTTAGACTTCCTGAAATTTCACTGGCTTTTAACCTGTATGTAATATATAATCTGATATGTCTTTTAAAAAGTGGTTATTAATGGCAAAATTATAAATCATGTATGTTATTCCATCTTGACCTGAGGAGAAAGAAGTTCACTTAATGTCCATGATAAAAATCATCACAGCTGTAAAATATAAGCCTAAACCACCAACTTAATTTATTTACTCATGATTTCCCACATATACCATATCTTTCTTTCTTTACGTGCTTTTCCTCACATTTTAACTTTCCCTGTGGCTTTTATGCATTTATTTAACCATCTGCTACTGTTTTATGACATTTCAAAGTATTCACCATGATATAATATTTAAAATATATATTCTGATGTCAGTCTTATAAAGATTACATCACAGTGATGGAATTATTAGGGTGGATAACAACAGATGAATCAATCTTTAAGTTGGAAGAATTTGTTCATCTCTGTGCTATGTTACGTAGCAAAACACTTCCGGTTCTTTCTTTCTTTTTTTTTACTTCCGGTTCTTCTTTACCACCTCCAGTGTCACTGATAGAATTGTAGTCTGATTGGTTAGCGATACGCATTTATTCTACTTTGCTAATATGGAGGAAATCAACTGTTAAGAGAGCTTATTGAAGGGACAGTTTTCTTTTCCTATTCGACATGACAAATAGGCAGCAACTGCCTGGGCAAGTGACTTATTTGGCAGTCTAAAATTTGAATTATAGAACATACAAAAACTTTTGGAGCATGAGCTCTGATTATGCACATTTTTTTTCCTCACTTTAAGATGCATCTGGGTTTGGGCATGGTGGAGCACACTTGTAATCCCATCCTGCCGAGTGAGGGAGGCTGAATCAGTCCATTCCAGTCTAGCCTGGGCAAACTGGTAATGGAGCAAGACCCTGACTTATAATGAAAATTTTAAAGCCAGGTGTGGTGTTGCACACCTGTAATCTCAGCACTGGGGAGACTGAGACAGGGAGACAGCCATGAGTTTGAGGCTAGCCTGGGCTACACAGTGATTTTTAAGTCCCTATAACTACATAGCTCGACCCTGCTTTGTTTTTAAAGCCCTATAAATGTCACTTAGCGCAAAAGTCCCTTTCAATACCAAGTATTGAGGGCTGGCAAGGTAGCTCAGCAGACTAAAGTGCCTCCTTAGGTAAGCTTAGGCAAGTACAGGGACTGCAGTTCACCACATGTGCAGCCAGCTGTGACCCCAGAGCGAGCTGAGCCAGCCACAA
>NDGN011552740.1:0-10040 GCA_002564285.1 Tympanoctomys barrerae | reverse complement strand
TGTGTGTGTGTGTGTGTGAGAGAGAGAGAGAGAGAGAGAGAGAGAGAGAGAGAGAGAGACCAGGAACTGAACCCAGGGCCTCATGTACACTAGGCAAGTGCTCTACCACTGAGCTAATATCAGTTCTTTTTTCAGATTAACATTTAGAATATCTTTATTGTTCTTGTCCTTTCCACTGTGACAAAGCACTTTTACAGACATTTTGCCCAACAATATACATCTTTATCTCTAATCCTACATGGCAAAAGTAAGAGTATTTGCATTGACTATTTGACATGCCCTTTAATAGTTTGAAACTACATGAACTGCAAGGTTTAGATCTAGCTTACAAATCTCTTTCTGCATTTAGTTTTATTACCCTCTATGCAACAATTTTAGGCTTTCTGCTTCTTAACTAGTTTTAATGCTTACCATCAGTTTTTCACGCAATTATCTCCCTACTCTTTAGTTATTTTTAATTCATGTTTTCTGCTGGCTGCAGTAAATCATTCAGCAAATTTATCAAGAGATTTTTGGTTGATGTACTTTCTTAACCCCTGGATATCTGAGAATGTCTTTTGATTGTCTTCATGCAGAAATAACTTGGCAGGGTATGTAATTCTTTGTTCAAAATTATGTTCTCTTAAAATTCTGTAGACATTATTCCGTTGTCTTCCAATATTTATCTTTTCCCATTCCCCTTCCTACCCTTTAACCCCTCTTCCCTTTATTTACAAAAGCTTTGTTTACACTTTTTTCTTCTATCTATCAATATTTTTAAGAGGCAACATTCTTTGTTAAGCAATAGAATAACATCCTCAAATAACATCTTTGAGCATAAAAGATTCAAAAAGATGTATAAGTTCTAGCATATTTGTCTTAAAGCTTATCTGGGTGCTTTGATAGTGATGGTTAATTTCAAAGTTAACTTTGATAATTCCGAGTTCAAAGTCGTAGTGGTACTGACGATGTTCCCAAAAGAGCTTCTAATCACAAAGCCGAGTGGATGTCGGAAGAAATCCTTCCGCTGTGAGCACATAATGAGATTCGTGTCTCACTGGCAGGAGTGTTGAACTTGATGAACATCAAGGATGTCCATGTTTGTTGTAGGCTTCTTTGGAATACTAATGATTCATGCTTCTTACAAAAATGTTTGGGAAGATCTTTTTTTCTTTTAATTTGCTGGATTTCCCCTCCCTACATCTGGATTGAAAAGGGCACTGAATTGACAACATGGAAGCTCTACGCAAGGCAGAAAAGTAAACGTGAAAAATGTAGGGGGAGCTCAGCTATGGTCTGAAGGGGAGAGGGAGCGTGCCACGGAATCTAACTCCAGTACCTCATGGACGGAGTGTAGACAAAGCAGCCTCGTTTGTGAGTACTTTGGTGTGCTGTGTGGTTTCTCGTGCCTCTTGGGGCCTCCATTGCCTCACTGTGAAAGAAGCACCAAATGGAAGCCGTTCATTTCCAGGGTGTGCTGAGGACGCAGTGTAACGATTCGCCTACTTTCGGTGCCTCTACTTCATCTCTGAAGCAGCAGGGCCTCTTCACAGGTCATCAGCAGGATTAGAGAGTAAGTGAGCAGAACATTGCCAGGTGAATAGTGACGGCCAGACAAGTTTGTGCCAGGGCAAGTGTTATGGTTTGTGTCTAGGTGTGAAGCCTCCTGCAGTCCTGGGGCTTGATTATCCTGGTTGTGGACGCTGCACCTGCCCTGGGGCAGGTACTTTGCATTACAATTTGAGGAAGGGAGAGAAGCCAGCTAGCTGCCTGAGCTGCTGCCCCATTCCCCTTTGTGCCCTGCTCCTGACTGCCTCCATGAAAGGTTGCTCTCTCCCCTGTGCCACTCTGACTTGGAGCCAGCTGAGTATAGACTGAAACCTCCAGTAAGTGTGAGCTAAGTAAGCCTTCCCTTCCTTCATTTTGGGTGTCAGCTATTTGTCCCAGCAATGGGAGAAAAGTTAACTGAGACAGAAAGAACTTGCGAAAGGGTTAAGGCAGAACCTTTCTCCTCAGAGATTTCTCCTGTCCTCAGGGATCCAGGCACAACCATGGAGCATGCAGGAAAGGCCATCTGTGTGTGAAGAACTGCAGGCAAAAGCCACGGAATGCTGGTTCTCTTTCAGAGGCAGCTGCGATTTGTAGCTTATTGTTGATTTGTAGGGCTGCACCTGGAGGCCACCTGTGCCTACAAATAAAGAAACGAGATCCTGGAAAAGGCCATAGGTAATGGAGATTGTGGTGTCCCCAAAAGTGGGGAGAAGAAAGTCTCAGGGTGGAGGGAGGACTAGCCAGAGGGGATGGAGAGAGGAGGGCAGATGAGCAGATGAAGAACCTAGAGGCAGAAGGCCCTTGTTGGCTTGTGGTCTGAGTGTGGGCTGTGGGTATCAGCAAACTGTGTTCTTTTAAGGCTTTGGAGTGGATACTTCATTATCCCCTAGAACTGCCCCAGAGAGCTTCCTGCATGTTTTCAGCCCTCCCTCCTGCTGAGTTAGGGTCCTGAGGGTACCAATCAGGAAAAGCGCTAACCAAGCAATGCAATTCCCAGCTGCAGAGTTGCCTGGAATAGGGCGGGGCTTTCTAAATGCTTACCTTGAGCCTCAGGCTCAGCATTTAATGTTTGCTGATCTGATCTTGCCAGTTTAGCTCATCTAGAGAAAGAGGGAGGGGAAGAGGGGGGGAGAGGGAAGAGAGGGAGGGAGAGGGGAGAGAGGGAGAGAGAGAGAGGGAGAGAGGGAGGGAGAGAGAGAGAGAGAGAGAGAGGGAGAGAGGGNAGAGAGAGAGAGAGGTTTAGCTAGCAGGATGCATGTAATTTTAGGTATTTGTGGAAATAATTGCTCTTGATTAGGACAAATGAGAATCACCACTTCCTATTCTCACTTCAGGCCGAAGGAAGAAGGCAATGGCTGACATCACAGAACAGGTGTTTTAGATTAGCCAGAGGAGACAATTCTTTGTCAGATGGATTTGATACACCCAGGGATGGGTTGCCAAGGGGAATTTTGAAGCCTTTTCTCTGGAAGCTTTTAAAAATAGGATGGCTGCTCATCTGCCTGAGCATTGAGGAATAATCCTGTCTGGAGAGGGCATGATGGGTCGGCTGCAGGTTGGGAATGAGGACGACGGAGGTCGTCTGTCTGCTGCGATCTCTGCCACAGGGTTTCATTTCATTTCTCGCAGCATTTTAGATTACTGGCTTTATCTGATTTTAAAAATCAATCAGTAACATTTAGTATTTAAAATTCAGGGAATACAGAAAACTACGGAGAGTAAAATCCAAACAAAATCCTTTAATCCAGAGGTCATCTAAAATGATTTATTTCTTGTATGTACATGTATTTCCAGATTATGTATGCATAAACACAGAGGTGATCTCCAAAAAGTTTTGTCATACACTCTATGTCTTCGTAACCTAGCTTCTGCATTTCCTATGTCATGGACTCCTTTCCATGTCAATGAGTCCAGGAATACTACCTGGCATTATTTCTGGTGACTAAATAGTGTTCCGTGATATGCGTGTAGCACAACTTACCCAAGCAGTTTTGCCCTGGGAAGGTTGGACTTTCTTTCCCTGTAAATCCTTTCACATATGTCCTTGTGGATTTGTCCAATTATTTCTTAAGTTCTTAGAAGTGAAACTGTTGCTTTAGGATCTGCCTTTTTAAAATGTTGCCACCCCTTGCTACATTCTCCTCCAGAAAAGTCATACAAATTTACATTACCATCAATATTGTTTGAGAAATCTGCTTCCCCATTTTCTAAGTAACATTGGCTACTGTCCGCATTCTCTGGCTGCTTCTGTGTTTTCACATGCCTTTCTTTGAGTCCCAGAAATGTTAAGGTTTTTCAGTCGTTTGTATTCCTTGTGTTATTTGCCTTTTGTGTCCTTTCTAATTTCTCATGCACATGAATGTGTTCTCAGCTTTTAATTGTATTGATTTGGGACATGTTGTACAGGAACCTGCTATACAGAAGCTCATTCTTTGCACTGCATGAGTTATACCTAGAATATAATGACCTCTGGAATCTTGGGCTTAACTATGACATCTGCTTCTAAGCCAAATGAAACCTCAGGGTACAGTATGGCTTGCTGCTAGAAAGGGCATAGGCACGAGCAGTGCCATTTTGTGGATCAAGGCATGGATCTTCATCACTGAACTGGGTCAGAAGCACTGGGCTTGAGTGCTGGGCACTGACACGTGGAGCACATGGTAGTGGGTGTGGGAGAGACGAGGAACAGAGGGAAGGCAGGGAAGGTGGATCAGTCCTTTGGTTCTCCGCCATTTAAAAGCAGCATCATTGCCCCTTCTCTCTCCCATTTCCCCCCGTGCAGTAGAGCTACTGAATCACTAGAGCTATTATGGATTCTTTCCTTGACTTTCCTCTAGGACCAGGAAAAGGGGGACATGGACAGTTTTCATATTCGGAAAATATTCAGGGAAAGTAGGATTTGTCGTACATGGACAGTGCAGACAGAGGACTGGGGCTCTCTCCCCGAGGCAGGGCTGCTTCTGGAGATGAGTACCCAGCTGCAAGTATGGAGAAATGGAACTCTTTGTCACACTTTGTCACAAACAGCAGACAAAACCGGGACCATATTCTAGTTCTGACTACAGATTCTCTCTGATCATGCCACATGACCTCAGCTCTGTAAGTTTTATGAGTTTTTGAAGACAATGGTTATCTTGTTCATCTGATTCAAACTAAAATCTGGATTCCTTACTTGGCTTATAAAGCCCTACACAAGATCACTGCTGCTACCTCTACAGCCCCATCTTTTGCCCACTGTCCAGATCATCCTAGTCCAGTGTTTCCTTGACCATACCAAGTACGTATATGCCATGTGAGGCCTCACCTCAGAAACAAGACCAGAGCTTGGTTACTGGAACTGGGCTGCTGGATCAGAGACAGGCTAAGAGCAAGTGTGACCTGGTGCTAGGCTCAGGACATTTGGGTGAACTCTGAGGAATCTCTGTTTCTGGCAGATAGGACTGTTCTAGAACACAGAACAGTGTTCAGAAAGCTAACAGTATTCAAATAATGAGAATGATGATCAGATAGCTCCCAGTGTTGGTGGAGGGATGAGGTAGACAGAAAGCCAAGTCATAATATTTACCAGCCCAGCATGGACACTGATAGGTTAGGACCCTAGTGTAAATTGCTAGAATCATTGTGGTGGTCATCTAATATGGCCAATGCCCTTAAAACAAAGGCCTATGCTCCCAGGACCACCTTCCCCTTCTCCAACGTAGCCCAGGACATAATTTACTTTCACCCTTCCTGCTGCCTCAGGGAAGACCCCCCAATCAGTTCCCTCAAGTATATATAAACATCCCCTCAAAGCCCCTCCCCTGGCAAAAGACCATGAAAGCCTCAGCCTCCTTTGTCTAGTTCAGGGAATTCCTTGACCTCCCCAAATTCTCTCCATGTCCTCAAAGAAAATAGAGCCCCTTTCTCTTTTTCCTTCTGCCTGTTTCTCTGCTGTGCCATTCACCTGAAAAACACTTATCAGACACTGACTCACATGAATCACTGGCCCTACAGCAGGGTGCTGGAGGCCACACAAAAGCAGTGGTATGAAGGCTCCAGAGACACTGCTGGTGGCTTCTGCTGGTGTTCGTTCTTCCCCAGCCCTCTCAGACTGGGAAAGATTTGTCTGAAGTATAAATTCCCATTTTTTTTTTTTTGTGAAGGATGTATGGAAACTCAACAAAATCAAAGGCCTCTGAATTTGCTAAAGCAAAACCCACAAACAAAACTTGAACCTCTGAAATGGTTCAAGTGGATTGAAGGTCATGAGTAAGGTATTGCTTTCTCACTGACATCTGTGTGAACAAACATCAAAGGAATACCTGAGCAAGCACACCTGCAAACACCAAATCCCAACAGGACACTGTCTGAGTGTGTGACTATTGAGTATCCAGTCCAAGACTGACTTTAAAGCAGTTGCTGCTGGCCCCTTCCCTGTGGCCAAATTCACCACAGTTGCATGGGCATCAGCAGCAGCAGTAGCTGTTTTAGAAGGTCCACCAGGCTCATTTTTTCCATTACATCATTAAGCCAAATTCTGAACATGCTAATGGGAGACTGGATCTTCCCCTTGGGAGCTGCTGTTGGCCAAGGAGAGAATTTTCAGAGCTATAAAACCCCAAGAACACAAGTTCCTCTGATATGACATGTCCAGGGCAGGAGAGAGAAAAGCTTATGTATTCCTGCATCCCTTCTGCCAGGTTGCCAGGGCAGCCCCATCTTCCCACCTCTGAAGAGAAAGAGGGTGGTATTAGAGAATGACTCAAGAGGGTTCATATATGCACATGCCAAAAAAGTTTTGAGTATTTTGGCTAAAAAACAAAATAGATCCATTCATCCATAATTGATAGGTCTCCTACCTAGGCCTTATATAAAATTTTCAGGTGTACTTATTTTATACTATAGCTCAATGGTTTATAGAAGATCTCAAGGTAAGTAGTAGTTTCACCCCACTTAATATTACATTGTCCCTGGCAGGCATGGTGGCACATGGCTGAAGCAGAATTGTCATGAGTCTGAGGCCAGCCTGGACTACATAGTGAGTTAAAGGCAAGCCTTAATACATAGCAAGACTGTGTCTCAAAAAATGAAAGCATGTTTTTCACTGTCCCCTGTGGGCCAGGCATTGTGATGGGCCTGGGGATACAAGATAAAGATTCTGTGGTCACTGAAAGGATGAACCAGTCAACTAAACCAAAAAGTCTGATAGTTTGACAGCTCTTTCAACAGAATATCAGGGTGATCATTTCCAAAGGAAGAACTTGAAGCAACTAGGTGTTATGTTTACACAATGTAAGAAAAACAGATTTTTCTTGCATTGACACAATCAAATTCATGTTATACTTGTACCACTTAGAGAGTCACAGTTTGCAGGAGGTTGTCTCCACAGAGATTTCTGGGGTCCCAAATCAGGGTCTCTGTTGTCCTCCAAGTTTTTCCAAGGAAAACCAGCCTGGGGTGCTGTTCCATAGCCCAGACTGCCTCCTGACCAACTAAGTTAAAATCTGAAGATGAGAGTGGGAATGTAGCATCAGTGGTCTTTAAAGATCCCCAGTGGCTCCAATGTACTGCGAGAAAATAGAGATAGCCCTGAGTTCAGGCCCGAGGAGGCCAGTGTTAGGATTTTTTTTTTGAAGCTTCCAGGAGATTCTAATGTGCGCAATCACAGGGCATGCCCCCTAGCACTTACCTATAGGAAGGGCATGTGCGCATTCTTGTAGACTTCCTGGAGCTGTTTACTGCAGCAGTGACTCATGGTGAAATATTGCCTCATCAAGAAGTGTTATGGAGTAGCTACTTGTCCTGTGCTGTTCACATTTCTCAAACAACAGTCAGGAAGTGCTTGCTTCCCAAATCCTCAGGTCTTAACTTTTGTCTTACTTGTAGGTCATGTCCTCCTCCCAGAAAATTCCCAGGTGCATCCTGCCTCTCCTTCTCACCCTGTCTTCCTCTCTTTGCCCCTGCTCAGGCCTGTCAGGGCTTTGTCCTCAGGGCCTTGGGGGGGAGAACTCCCAACTCCAACTTATTTACATGACTCAGGAAATCTGAGCTGCTTAGCCCAGAGACTACATGTGGTTTAGCGGGAAGGAGTCTTTTAGAGAGAATTCCTTCAATTAGACAAGCCCTTCCCTTGGAGCCATTCTTGATATGAAATCATCTTTTACAGAGCACTGTATAGGCAGCTACGGAAGGTAGATTGGAGTGATATAAGAATGGAAATCATTTTGTCATCCTTTCCTCCATATAAAGCTGAATGGGGGATCCATTCAGTACATGCAGCCAAGGGAAAATGATTTGGAGCGGGCAGAACATTGAACAGCCTCAGGCTATAGCTACTGGCATAGATAGCCCCACCCTATCATTAGAAAGTAAATTTAAAGCCACAAATTTAACAAGGACAGATATGGAAGTCAGAAATCTAGTCTTGTTTATCTTATAGTAGCTTCTGATTCTGGAAGAGTTTTGTCTTTCATAGCTAGGCCAGACCCACTACACGAGTTATACTCCGGAAGCCTGCCCATTCAAAACCAATGCAGATGTCACAACTTCCCAGAGAGTCATCAAGACTTTTCTGTAGCCCCTACTGCAAGTTTGGAACAAAATGGCCCCTGTTTTAAATTCCTAGCACCTCTCTTGAGGAGCTTTAGGGTTATTTCTGTATTTGTGTTGCTCTCTTTTTTGTAAGGTTAAACATTGTGGGGAGAGAATGTCTTACCTTTGTATGCTCTGTGGTAACAACATTCCTGTCTGACTGGTCTCCAGCAAAAGATTAATTTAATTAGCAAACTTAGAAATGAATGTGGCTATCATTTGGCTCTCTTCACTGGTTTTATTGTCCCACAATCTGTGACATATAGTAAGGTACCCAACATCTAGCAGGAGCTCTGGCCAGCAGATAAATTGCTGGGAACTAAATGGGCTTTTTAAGTTCTGTTGACCGCACTTGGAAACTACTGACCAGACACAAAAACAGCATGGAATTCTAAGCTTCATTTGTGAATGAGCCATAGACAAATGTGTCTTGTCACCCAATGATCTAAAACTCCAGGAAGATCATCACCAATCATTTCTACTACATAGATTTAGGCTACTCAATTCATTGAGCAGGTGAACCTGACAGGCTAATGAGTAGAAATTAAAGTAGAAATGAACTACAACCATCTACTACCATCTGTCAAAAAAGACATTTGTTCTGAGAGAAAACTGGATACTTTGCAATACCCACAGGGACTTGGGAGCTTATTTTAAATGGAAGAAAATCTGTTCCACCCGCTAACTTACCTCACATCTCTTTCTTACCTAAATTTGGCTTGTCATGACTTCTGGGAAGATGGCAGAGTAGTGAACAGCAAAGAAACAGCTTTGCTGAGATTTGGTGTCCAGATGCTGGAATACAGCAATGTGAGGAAAAGAAGGAGGATGGAAGTGTGTTCGTAGGATCCAGCAAAGATCTAAAGTGAAAACTGAATCCCACAGGGAGACTAAAAATTCTAATGAATATACACATAGCAGGATGAGCCAATGCAAGGACCAAGTGTCAGATGTAGAAGACAGAATTGTAGCTAGTGATCATGCAAAGAAAGATTTCTATAAAATTCAAAGGGATCATGAAAACCAATCCAATAACTTTTAGATGATGCACAGAATATTGATGATGCAAAAGATTGATCAGAGTCAATGAGAAAGCAGTAAGTAGTGCAAAAAAACATTAAAAAAATTGCTCACAGAAGTAATGGCAGAAAATTTCTCAAGCAGGGAAAAAATTGATATACAGATAAGTCAAGATTTCAGAAATTCAACACAAGAACAGAATATTAATAACTGTTAGAAGGCCAGGTGTAGTGGTGCATGCCTATAAACTTACTGCTCAGGAGTCTGAGGCAGGAGTATTGCCATGGGTTTGAAGCCAGCATGGTCTACAAAGTGAGTTCAAGTCCAGCCTGAACTACATAGTGAGACCCTGTTTCAAAAAGACAAAAGCAAAAACAAACAAACAACAACAAAAAATGATTAGAGAAAAGAAACAAATCATCTATATAGGAAAGTTTATCAGAATCACACAAGACTTCTCAACACAAACTCTCAAGTCAAAGAGAACTTGGATCAAAGTATCTCAATCCTTAAAAGAAAACTTTAATCACAGATTGAGGTATCCCACAAAACTATTTCAAAAGTGATGGAGAAATAAGATACTTCAATGACAAAGAACACGTGGAGAAATTCATGACCACCAAACTAGCACTCTAAAATGTTCTGAAGGACATCCTAGAAAGATATAATAAGAACTACACCTCCATGAACCTCAACAGAATGAATTCACCAGGCAAAGCAAGTAAGTCAGCCAGGCATGGGGTGGGGTGCAGAAACCAACAACAGGAAAATAACTTGACAAAGATAAGTTGACACATACCAGTTATAACCATCAATGTAAATGGTCACAGTACAGCAATCAAAAGGAACAGAATGGAAGAATTGGTCAAGGAGCAAGATCTAACAATATGTTGCACATTTATTTATTTATTTATTTATTT
>NDGN011552737.1:0-15554 GCA_002564285.1 Tympanoctomys barrerae | reverse complement strand
AGAAAGAAAGAAAGAAAGAAAGAAAGAAAGAAAGAAAGAAAGAAAGAAAGAAAATAAATTACAGAGTGAAAATACAGTCATCAAAAAGAAAAATTATAGGAAGACCTAACTAGTAGAATGAGAGTGTAAAAGGACAAAGGACAGGGGTTTTGAACTTGAATATGAACAGAACTTACAGAACTCAAATAATGGAGAGAGAAGAGACTGGAAAACAGCATCTCGGAGACCAGGGGCAATTACTGCAGAGCCGCCATTTGAAAACTGGAGTCACAGAAACAGACACGAGGACGGGAGATGGAGAAGGTATTTGAAGATGAAAAGGCTGAACGTTTTCCAAGCTTAGTGGAAAACATACACCCACAGATTGAAGAAGTGGAATTAAGCCCAAGTCGATACAGCTGGAGATATTCGTTGTAAGACACCATAATATTTTTAAGTTTGATAAGAAGGATAACCTGGAAAGCAGCCAGAAAGAATACGACTCACTTTGAGGAAAATAAGATCAGAGTTTATTTAGATCAGAGTATACTGCCAAAGGAGACATCCCCTTTGCCTTATCTTACTTATGCTTTCTATGTGTATGACTGGCCATTTCTCTGGTTATAGATTAGTATAAACCTATTTCCACTTACACAAAATGCATATGAATTCTTTGTTCCCAATGGCTACACAACAATTACTGCTGAAGCTCTTCCTTATCTTTTTTTTTTTGCTTTTTAGGGAAGGGTCTACAGGGTGTTCTGGGTCTCACTACTAGAATGGACTTCTAGTAATTCTCTTGCTCACAGCCTCCCAAATGCTAGGATTATAGGCATGCAACACCATGCCTAGTCTCAATGGCCATCTCAGCTTGCCCCTGGGGCAGTGCCGGCCCGGCAGGTCCAAAGATTGAACCCCCAGCCCCTGTGCTTGCAGGCACTTTAATCCGCTGAGCTATTTTGCTGGCCCAAACATGATTGTAGGTCACTTTTTTTTTGATACCAGGGATTGAACTCAGGACCTTGCCCTTGCCAGGGAGGTGCGTTATGCTAGGAACGTGCTTAAATCTTCCTCATCTTGAGACCAAGGTCAGTGCTGCCTGAAGGAAGCTGATGTTCCAATTGCATTTCTATTATCAACAATTCTTGGGACCACATGTATTTGGATTTCACACTTGTCTTTTTTGATGTATTTAGTACAGGATCTACAGGGTTCTCACTACAAAGACTGGAACTGTAGGGTCCTCCTGTTTTCAGCCTCCCCAGTGCTGGGATTACAGATGCACGCCACCAAGCCCAAACTCTGTCTTTAAATTTTGGAGCAAAGTATTTGCATAGACATAATGAGATATCTTGTGGATGGGACATAGTGTAAATGTAAGAATTCAATATGTGTCTTCCGCTTTATATTCACACAGTTCCTTTTCCTTCATTGCCTCCACCACTCCTTCCTCACACACGCTTTTGTACACCGGAGCCTGGAGAAATGAATACTGTATGAAGGCCTGCTTCTACACATACTCCACAGCAAGAGCAATGTGTACAATTGCAATGGGATTTTCAAATGTGAACTGTATTTTGATTTTCAAATTAGTTGCACACAGGCTGGAAACAGACTTAAAGAGATGCATAGTCACATAGCTCCTTCAGAGTGGGTGGACTGGAGATGCTGACTGTCACAGACCATTAATGTGTTCTGCAGAAATCTTCTTTGCTAGCTGGGCATGGTGTCACATGCTTCTAATCCCAGCATTCAGGAAAATGAAGTAGGATGATTCTAAATTCAAGAACAGCCTGGCCAATTTGGCAAAACCCTATCAAAAAATAAGAGTTAAAGTGGGCTGGAAATGTCATTGTAATCCTCCTGTTTTCAGCCTCCCCAATGCTGGGATTATAGGCATATGCCTCCACACCCGTTCTTGGTGGTTGGATTAGTGTGCCTGAGGGTGGGTCCCATATGGCCTGTGGTGCCGGGGATGGAACCCTAGTAGTGGTGCTTATCTAAGCAGGCACTTATTCTACTGAGCTTTCTCACTGACTCTCATTGTAAAGTTTTAAGATTCAGTCTTGAACATCACAAAAAATAAAATAAAAAGGCAGAAATTTTGTTTGCAATCAAGGAATAGCTTTATGCATACAGCACATTTCCTAAGCAAAGAACATTGTCAATTGCCAATGTATTTCGTATTACTGATTCCTCTGGGATTATAATTTATGCTTGGAGTATACCATTTCATTTATTTGCGATCAGTTATCATTAAATCCATACATATTGGCTGTCTACACTTGTGTGTTTTGGAACTTGTAACAAAACAGATGCATCGGGGCCGGGGAGATGGCTCAGTAGAATAAGTGCTTGCCTGGCAAGTACAAAGGCCTGAGTTCAATCCCTGGTTCTGAGAAAAAAAAAAAAAAGAGAGAGAGAAAGGTGCTTATGGGTGATGTTTGTTTCACGTGATTCCATCTTCAGTAATAACTGTTGATTGGAGCACGAGTAGAGAACTAGCCCAAGATTGACATCTGATGATGAGTTTGTCAATTCAGTTATCAACTGACATATTGAACTAAGAATAAAGATCAGAGTCAGCCCATTCCCCAGAACTGCATGAGTGAGTGGTCACAGAAACTCAAATATTTAAGGCTGGGGCTATAATTAGCCTCACATAAACATTGCAATGATACTAGAACATGGATGTAAAAATAGAGCAAAGACAATCATGTAGAACAGAAAGGATCATAAAACTACACTGTGCCACAGGACAGGAAGAGACGAACATTTATGCGCTTCATGAGAATGTGGACGGGGGCTTTTCTGATACCTGTTTCGGGGCCTTGCTGTGTACAGGCCTCCGTACCCTTCCAACGAACCTCATTGTCATGGGAATGCTCTCACTGCAGCATTCTGAATAAATAAGCATTATGCTGTCCAAAAGCAATTCAGGAAAAAACCACATCCCACGAGAACTCAGGTAGCGTGGGATTTGTATGTTGGCCTGACCCTTTTATTTTTGATGACTTAAAGAACTGTCCATCTGTTCATTGGCAGCACCCCAGAGAAATCTGGGAGAAGGAACAAAGCAAGCTGCGTGGTCAGCCGGAGCGGGCACTGCCACCTGAGGAACATTGCAGATCTTGATGGGAAGAGACGCAAGAAGGGCGGTGATGAGAAGAAATCTAAAGATGAGGAAACTTACCTAATTTCATCTTCCTTTGCCATACTAATGTGAGTCTTGTTTTATTTTGTATAGCCTTTAATTCTGTATAAAATCTGAAATTATATGTAGGCTATCAAGTGCTCTTACCCCTACTGCTAGCAGAAAGCACTGCAAAAGATCTTGACAGGTACACATTCTAAGAATACCTTCCCAGAATGGTAGCACAGACCTATAATCCCACCACTCTGGGAAGCTGAGGCAGGAGGATCACAAACTACAGCCCAGCCTGGACGAACCAGTGACTTAGTGAGTGAGCTAGTGACAACTTTGTCGCAAAATAAACAATAATAAAGGACTCACAGAAAAGATCTTGGTTCATTCCCCACTGCCACTCCCAAATAATCAAAAGAAATATTCTACACATTCTTTACACAGTCCTGTACATATGAAAGTAGATTTTCTTCTTTTTGTGTGTGATTCTGGGGACTTAAAAAACCCAGGTCCTTACAGAGTTGGCGAGCACTCTCATACCACTGAGCTACACTTCCAACATGAGACACTTCTTATTTATTTATTTATTCATACCTTCATTTAATTTTTGACACTTCTTAATAGAATAGCACACCTCCCAAGATGTTTGTATTTCACAGGCTACTAAGATTTTATTATTTTTATCTTTTTCTGTATTTTATGGAAGCATCTACAGGGTGTTCAGGGGCTCATGACTAAATTGGACTCATAGGGATTCTCCTGTTTACAGACTCCCAAGTGCTGGGATTACAGGCCTGCTCCACCACACCCAGTCTCAGTTGCCATCTCAGCCTAACCCTGGGAGCGGAGCCAGCATGGCAGGCTCAGGGATCGACCCGTGGCCCCTGGGCCTGCTTGGGCACTTTAATCCGCTGAGCTATTTGGCTGGCCTTCAAGCTACTAAGATTTTAAAGGAAATTTGAGAACACCCTAAAGTTTCATCTTTTCATTTGCTCAAGTAAAATAATTAATCAAAGTAAAGGAAATAGAAAGATTTGCTATCGAGGTTATTTCACAGGGAATAATGGCCTTAACAAAAATGAAAGAAGTATAATTTTGGAATAAAAGATATTGAAATGAACATTCTAGGTTTATTAAAAATTCACTACGTTTTACATCATAGATGTTTGATAAAACTTCAACCATACATGAACAGGCTTTACTCATCTTGAGACCACCAAGATCAGTACTGGTTGAAGGTCTCTGATGTGGACATTGACTTCTTGTTATTAAAAATTCTTGCAACCACATGTGTTTGGATTTCAGACTTTTCTTTAAATTCTGGAGCAGAGTATTTGCATAGACATGCAAATTAGATACCTTGTGGGTGGGGCCATAATGTAAATGTAAACATTTAATATGTGTCTTACACTTTAGTGCAGTGTAGCATATAATTATTCCCCTCTGCTATAAAGAGGTGAGGTTTCTTTCTTGTGCCTCTGTCCATCTATGTGCTCGAGACTATCCCTCAGCCACTTCCTTGTCCCTAGGGCCATCAGGATGTTGGCCTTCCCAGGCATCCATTTTATACCTTGGAAGCTTTATAATATGGGAGTTAAAAGCCAGCAGGATTCAAATCACATCTCAGCCACTTAGTGGCTCTGTGCTCTTGAAGAAGTTATTCAACCTTTCTGGTCTTGATTTCCTCATCTGCAAAACAAAGGTGATGGTGATAAATATTTTGACACAATATAATTGTTATGAGGGTTAAATAAATATATATAAAACAAACAAAAAAAAAAGACTAGGCAATATATTTTAGTGCCTCTGAGTTTTCACCACACACGGTCCTGAGGTCACATGTGAAATTTTCCAATTGCCATGCAAGTGCTGAGGAAATTCTGAAGTTGGGAGTACTATAGTTTTAGATCTCAGATTTTTGAGTTAGGGATCTTCAACTTCCATCCCAGATCTTGAGAGAAAGGTGTTTGCAAGACCAGTCTTTTCGTTCCCACCCTGATATGACACACTCTGGCAACCAGGGAGGATCTTGTACATCTGAACCACGCCACCTGGCAAAGATGTCTGCCTTTCAGGGAGCAGTAATTATCTTACAGATAACCAAATAAATGCTACTTAGTTTATTCACACTGCCTTGTAAAACAAGAAACTTGTGAGGAAATGTGCTGTCCTTTTTTATTCTATTATTAAAACCAACTATTTGGCAAGCAGCACTGGCAGTGAAGTCAGAGCTGATGAAATTAAAGAGGTTATTTTCAGCTCATTTGATTTTGTCATCTTCAGCATCAGAATACCTTCTTTGCCAGCCAAACATACACGAAGATGCTTAGGCACAAAGGCTCTGTGTCAGTGAGAATGACTAACTCCTATAAAATTACCTGCATTCACCTACACTTCTGTGGTCTTACAGTGAATGGATTTTCTACCTCTGCGCTTTTGGGAATGCCTGTGTGTATATAAAGGAAACCTATGGTGTTTGCTGATATTTACCTCTCAAGACACTGCAATAACAATAATCTCCAGAAAGTCCAATTCAGGGGAATTAATTTTGTTTCTAATGTTAAATGAATTCTGGCATAGATTTTTCTCCTTTGAAAGATCAAACTTGTGGAAGTTGAGATTTGCATGAACTTTTTTTCCCAAAGTTTTAATCAAGTGTTACCTCAGCAGGCAACAGATGGAGAGAAAGCCATTTGATATCAGTTCAGGAGCAATGTGCCCAAAATGCAATATGAAGCACAGATGTTTATCTGGAACGGCCGTGAAGTTGGAAAATGAAAACTTGGAAGAAAGCTATTGAGTTCCAAAACCTCTCCAATGCCATATTGTAAACAGGCAGAGCAGCCTCCAAGGGGCAGCATTAGTACCTGATTCTCTTAGCTTTCTCATAATGCATCATGCAGAAAACCTTCACTCAGATGGCTGTCGGGTGCATCTTTTGAGCCATCTTTTCGATTAATATATTTCTGTGAGAAGGTTTCTTTTCCTCAGTGTGTATGTTGAATGTTGCATTCAAATTTTCATTATAATTCTTGTGCCTTGTATGATGTTAATTCTTGCTGATTGCTCTACAATTATTTTACTCCTTTCAAACTGTATAGTTTAAAATGTTTAGATAGTCTAGGTCACTGACATCACCATTACTCTTCAGGAGACTTTTTCTGAATGGGTATGTGCAACTTTAGTACATTCATTTGTACTGGTGAGACAGCTTTGTGTTCTAAATTCTCCACTCGCACTGTTACGCTCAGCTCTGAGTAAAGGAGTGAGTCATCACCCGACCCCATGGGAATGAATGACATTATCCCCTCTCCACAGGACTTCTATTGTTTGTGTGTAGACAGCCACCCAGTTCACATCTTGGGGACTCGAGGACAAATGGTGGCTCTTCGGCCAAATGCCCACCTCTCATTTTTTCCCTCTCTGAGTCCAGTTGTATGGCAAAGATGCAAAAATGAGTTGGTGGCTGCCATAGACCACAGACAGCTAGCACAGACGCCTTGGAAGGTGCTTCTGCTTTGCCCTGCGTATTCCAGCGGTGCCTCCTGCCCATGGGGGGCCTACTGAGGAAGGGGATCCGAACAGATCTGTGTCAGCTCAGGGAGGGAGTGCTCAGGGCACAGCCTGGAGGACAGTGTGCTGGCAGAGATACGTGGCCTTGTCTTAGTTTGGGGTGCAGAAGGAAACATCTGACCAAGTGGCTTATAAAACAAGCATTTCTCACAGTGCACAGGCTGGAAGTCAGAGATCGGGGCAACAGTGAAGTCCTGACAAAGGCCTGCTTCCCTGTTTCCTGGTTATTAACTCTCATGGCCCCCGCTTGTCTCTCTTGTGTACATGCGCACAAACACGCGTGCACACACACACACACGTACACACACACAGAGGCAGAACCCCTCTGCTTCTCCTGCTTTATGAGTGTGACTTCCTTCATCAACACCCACGCTCATAACTACTCTGAGCTCAGGTCCATCTGACTGACCCTGCTTCCAAACATCACACCAAAGATCACGGCAGCAGCAGCATGCTGCATGCCATACCGCACTGTACAACACAATGCAGTCATTTTACAAGCGCTTTGGAGATTGGGTGTCAGTCTCCAAATTGAGCCTCCTGTGTTTTCTTCACGTACTTCAGTCTCTGCTCAGCTTTTACACTCTGGTCATGACTTTATTGCTGCGCATAGACCCTTGTTATGTCACTGCCTACAACATTTTAGATTAGCCAATTCTCTGAATCATTTCTGTCTTCTTAAAAAAACAAAAAAGAAAAACCTCCTTGATTTAATACAACAAATAAAAAATATTCATGCTCAAAGACATGAGAAATACTTTGGAGATTTTTAAGTGTTGAAGACTTGTCTTTGAGTTACCCACTTTTCTTTCTAAGTGCTTTATTTACTTAAAACTTGTGACTCTGACATTTGCTCCACTTCTTATGCAAGCCCCAGACACAGGCAGAAATAAACCCTTCTTTGTTTGATGCCTAAACATTTTCCATGATCCCTTGTTAAGCTTTTTTCTTTTATTAATTTAGTCTTGTACTTAGTGACATTATGTGAGCTCTTATTTTGGATTAAATCAAGTTCTCCTGGAGTGGAAAGAGAAACAGGGTCAGAGTTATATCCTTCTGTCTTTCTAGCCTGCCCACAAAGCCAACAGTGCTTGGGCTGGAGCACTCTCCCCTTCTCCACACCTATGGTTGAATGAAAGGGATGCTGCTTGGCTGCGTGGCTGCCGCCCATGCACTCCTCGAAAAGAGAGCCAACCTTCTGTATTTGGAGTTAGCACGGAGTGTTAGCAGATGAGTCTCTCATTAATGCTCAACTGGGCTTTCCACCTTGGAGCGGGCAGCACTTTGTGGGTACACTTGGGGACGTTACTTCAGCAAATTGTCATCCTCATGGACATTTGGGTGCTATTAAAACTACAGCAGCCTGAGAGGGCAGATGAAGTGAACGATGCGTCAGCTCTACAGCACACACATGAGACATCTGGGCAGGTATTTTTAGAAGCACAGACCCAAGTGGGGGAGTCTGGTGACTAGCTTGTATTTCTGCTCCACTTCTCCCTTTGCTGCCAAGAGCCCAATTCAGCCTCCTGTGGGTTCTTGTCATTCTCTGTTAAAGCCCCAAACACTGGCAGACATTCCCACTGGCAAAGTAAAAGGAAGAGTGGAAGACATAATCAGAGTAATTTGAGCAGTGTGTGACAATAAAGAGAACAGGTGCTTGAGGCGAGGTTGACCCTGATGGGAAGGAATAACCGGGATAAGTGGCATTTGCCTCTTCCTGTCACACTTTTAGAGGCAACTTGTTATCTCTGGCCTCTTGAAGCCCCTGTAAATAAAGCTTCTATTTTCTTATGAAAATGTCTGACTTCTCCAAAGCTCAACCTTTTTAGAAGGAAACTGTTAATTTCAACTATAACTGTAGCATTGCCTATCAAAATAGGTATTCAGCTCAAAGAACACTGGTGGCCTAAGATTTTAAGCACTAAGACCCTTCTTTGTAGTCTTGGATTAAGTATCCCACTGATGCTTCTGGGAGGCAGGGGTGGTGTGTGGCTTGCTCTAGTTTGCTGCTGAAGAAGAAGGCTAAAGGGAGGCCGAGTGTGTATGTCTCTTTTTCCCATTGGTAACAGATGTGCTCCTTTCCTTGGACACGTAGGGCAAGATCTGCTCAGGGCTGAAGAGGGCAGGTGAACTGTCTCCCTGAGAAAGTTATGGGGGACAAACAAAGGCAGCCTGTGATCTCCTCATTCCATTTCAGCACCTATTTCCTGACACTCGGTCAGTAAACCATCATTTAATGGCAGAGAACATGGATTTCACTTACAGAACTTAGCAGATGGGAAAATTCTTGGCTGAAGTAGAAGTTAATGTCTGAGGTCGGTTCACAACCAGAGCTCATGAACACCAGCAGGACTGCAGATCAACTCTGTGATGAGGTGGCAACAAAATAACAATGGATAAATATCACACAGGTCTGTGTCAGAATCCACATGAATCTCTTTGTCCTCTGGGGGCCTGAACATAGTTAACGAGTTGGTTTAAGACCATGGCACAAAATTTGTCTTCTTCTGGGTGCAAATTTTTAAAAATCCAAGTTCTTCCAATACAAGCTTGGTTAATGGCTGTCTTAATATGTCCATCTCTTTCTTTTTTTTAATGTTGATGGGTAACTGAAGGGTTTATCTTTTAGTATATATATTGAGCATCTACACAATCCACATGGAATTGCCAACAGTCTACATCAGCTGGCCTAATCACACTTGGCCTGGTTTACTAGCTTCTGGTCCAGCTGGTAGAAAGCTACTGAACAAATCATGATGCATATTTTAACTTAACACATAGCTATGAGTTGAGAAAATTCCATTATTCAATGCGGTACTTGTGCAGAGTAATGTGGCTTCCCTACAAAGGGAACCTCGTGCACAAAAAGCAGTACGGGTGGCTGCCGAAGCAGCATGCAGTGTCACCAGTCCTGTGCCCAAAGTGGAAGGTGGCTTTCTTGAGAGCAGGAGTGCGTCACCACTGCGACAAGTAGAGATGAGAGAGCAGTTCAAGGAGTGAGAAGAAACTTAATACTCTGCTTTACAGGCCATAGGAAGGAGTTCACTTCTCATTCCACAGAGAATTGAATGCATTTGAGATTTTCCACAGATGTTGCCACGTGAGCTCTGAGCTCTGATAGTTGACTGTGGAGGAAAAACCCTTCAAAGGTTGGCATTGAAGAACCTGCTTTGGAAGTCTAGCTGTTAGCCAGAGATGGTGGTTACTTTCATACCCAGTGAATGCTTTTGCCAAGTATTGTATGCACGTATCTTGTCAAAGAGTTTTTTCCTTGACATGAGCTTTTTCACAGTTAATTTTTTTTAACTCAGGAAAAGTGAACATCATTTGACACATTTGCTTGCAGAAGTTGAGCTGCCCCTGAGCACTTTATGGGAGGCATTTCGAGAGAGCTGTAAGAAATCACAAATTTCCTAATTTCCTTTTATATGCTGACTATATCAATACATAATGAGAACATTTATATGTTCTCGAATTTTATTTATTCCTCACTGCAATCTCAATCATCACGCCATTGTACATACACTAAATATTTGCATGCCAATTGGTAGTTATGTATTCAATTGCTTAATCTCACAGTTGTAATCAGTAATGTCAGCACTGTTTTATTTTTCGTCTCTTCATGGAAGCGTGAAAATGCAATGAATTTTTAAGATACATAGATTGATAACGAGTATGGCAAATAATCACCGTCAATATGGCTCCTCTCGCAGCAGTGTTAACGACAGATACATGCATCTTGGTGCTTCAAGGCCAAGTGTGGGAGATGTCTGTGAGTTTTTCCTAAGCAACAGAATATGAAAAAAGTGACAAAATGCACGTGAGACATGAGTCTCACATCCTTTAATGAGGGGACACCTTATGAGACATGCATCCTTGACAAGTCTGTCACTATTGACACAATTTTGACACTATTGAGAGGTCAGCGCCTTTACGTGGCCTCTTGGCACCATCCAGGGAGTTGGAGAATACAAGCCCTCAAGGCCACTGTGTGTGTAACATGCAGAGTGTCTTGCGGTGTAACAGTTTCCCAAGTGTGTGTATGCCTGAGGTACATTGTAGAAATGCATAGACCATTAATATATGTGCCACCAAGTTGAGGCACTCTGTATAACTGCATGTGCTGCACTGTTGGATGGCTGGCAGAAAGCAGAAACTGGTCTGCTTTCATCAGAATCACCAAAAGCACATGAGTAATGTGTCCCAACAGAGCTGAGAGGGCCACGATCGCACCAGGTGATGGCACTTTATAGTGGGGTCCATATGCATGATTGAAGTGTCCTACGGCATAGGACAACCCAGGATTAAGTTACACAGGTGACAATGCTTGTTAGCTGCAGTCTGTCTCCTTCTCAGTCATTTGGAGGAAGTCAGTGCCCAAGTGCGGGCCCCACAATGGAGGGAATGGATGGATGGCTCACAGAAGTAGGGTTGATTTGGGGCAGCAGTCAGAAGGAAAGTGGAGACTTGTTACTACAAGTGCAAGAGACAGGATACTGCTGCTACATGAGTGAATCTGGGCCACAGAATCTTTGGGACAGCAGAAAGGTTCCCACTTGAGCACTGCAAGTTGATCATGCACACAAACTGCCCTTTACTGTAAGAGCAAAGGCTCCCACTTAGCCCTGCCCAGAGTCCTGTGTCATAGACACTGGGAACTCGTAGGTTACATGTAGTTTTAATCTGGTAAGTGTGTGGTAGTGGTAATGCTGTTACCCAGCATAGGTAAGTAATACAGTAATGTTGCTGAAATTGTACCATGTGAGGCAGAAAATATCACCATCTCATATTTAAAATATTAGCTGATAGTCAGCACCTGGACAACTAAATTCAGCCCTGGGAATGTCGGTTAGAAGCATCAATGTAATTCTCTGAAAGAGTTTGCACTCCAGTAGTCAACTGGATGGCTGTGGGAGGGTGCTCACCCATCACTCTTGAGAAAATAACAATTTCCTTCTTAGTATTTTTTTCTCATCTCTAGAGGGGTAACATTGGTCCTTCATATGTGAAGGATTTCTGTAACGTGAAATTAGAACACTTTACTTCAAAATTAAGTTTACATGTGTATTGAGCTTTCATATATTATATATGGAAGCAAATGCCAACTGAAAATGCTGGCTACCCAGTGAACATATTAATGTAGTGCCAAAGAGTTCCCCTGTGTTTTCTACAGCCCATTGTTAATTATACATCCAACCTGGACATATTCTAAAGTCAGAGTTATGTCTTTTCTCTCTGGGCTATGAAGAGATGGTTGTTAATATCTTTTATTAAACATCCACAGTGTGGCTCTTCATTTTAGCAGTGGCAGGCATATTATTCTAGGCCTAAGTTGTGAGAATTCGTGGAGATGAGATATCTGATTTACACTTGCATCTCGTTCTCGAGGGCAGCGGGACTTGGAATTCTCTCCTTCAGAATTCATTGCTCTTCATTTGTTCACGCCTTACCATTAATGTTTGCCTTTATGCTTGCAAACTTGTCACAAAATATAAATTTATTTTCGATTTTCTACTACTTGTGCAAATGCTGTTGTCAATGAAGGGTGAAGATAGAGATAGAATTTAAATGCATAATATCACAAATGGTTTTAAGCCACTTTACTTATTCAGTTCATAATATAATTAACACAAATAATATGTTTTTAATCTAGTGATTCCCAAGAGCATTAAGAGGCAAAAGCAGATCACGAGGGAAAACATGCTCAATATGGTTAGGAGAAAAAAGTCAATGATGGAGCAGAATAAGGCTCAGCTGCCCTTGTAAAGTTAATAATAATGACAAAAGCAGAAGATGTGAGTTGCAAGAACTTTTTATTGTCATTGTGGGTTTTCTGTCCTGGCTGATTTTCAGCTTGTACTTTATCTTCCCTGTCTGTGCAGCTGTCTGTGTTAGCTCCATTTGTGCTTATTTCCTTTATGTGTCAATGACTGAGTCACGTGGGAAGGAGTGAGTGTCATTGCTAGATTTCACCTGGATGGGCTCATCATTTCCCACATGCAAGGAGATCGTCGAGAGTCTTGGTTTAAACTAAGAAATGTCCTAGAAGGGGCCAAGGATACAGCTCAGCAGCACAAGAGCTTGCTGAGCAAGCACAAGGACCTGAGTTCAATTGCCAGTACAAAACAAATAAGCAAGCCATGAAAATAATCCCTGAAACGGTAGTCCCTGGCAGAGTCATCCTTTTTAGTTTAATATTTGATGAATATAAGATGAATTATATGGATGAGCTAGCCAGGAACAGAAAAGAAAAGAAAAAAAAGTATTCATAAAAACAGAAGAAAATTAACATTTACTTATTTTATTTATATATTTTATTTTTTTGATACCGTGTCTCTGCAGAGTTCAGACTCACAGTAATCCTCCTGCCTCAGGCTCCCCAGGCATGGGATGACAGTAGTGTACCACTCTGCCTGGTTCAGGGCCAACAAGGTTTGTGGCATAGGGGATTGAACTCAGGACCTTGCACTTGCCAGGCAGGCCCTTATGATGCCAAGCTAGATTCCCCAGCCCTGAAAATTAGCATGTACTAAGTTCTAGATTCATCCAGGTGTTCATAGAAATAGCAGATAGACCCTTCATTTGTTTTAATTTTTCTAATCTTCACAGTGCTTTTCTACACAAAGTACTACTCTGGTTGTTTGTTTTCTAACTAAGTTTATCAGTACGCTGCAGATATGCATGGCCATCCCAGCTGCCCTAGGGAATCTGTACCTGTCCAGGGTGCACGTCAGTTTCTCTTTCCTCCCCATGCCCCTTCCCACTTGTCAGCCCTTTTCCCCTCCTCGTTTGCAAATGTTTATTTCAAATTTATCCTTTTGCTTCATTTTGCCTTCGCTTCCATGTTCCCCCAACCTCTCTTTCCCTTCACATGGTGACTTCCTACTTTATAATATCTACTATACATTTTGGTTCTTATTTACACTTTCAGTTTCTCACTCCAGAGAGACTGTGCTACATTTACACATGTATGTGTGCTTTTTCACTCGAGAGTATGGCCTCAAGAGCCATCCATTTAGCTATATGTGTCTCATGTTTGTCCCTTTTTAGAGCAGAGTAGTACCCCACTGTATTAATAAAGGACATCTCTGTCATCCACTGTTGGCTGAAGGCATTTAGGTTGTTTCCAAGATTTAGCTATTACAGACTGTGATTCCAGAAACATGGCTGTGCGTAAGATGTGGTGAGTGCTTCTAGTTGTTCAGGAAGAGACCCAGAAAGGGAATGAATAGGTAGGTTGAATGAGAGCCAGTCCGAGTTTCTAGGAGTCTCCACACTGGTTTCTGTAGTGGTGGTACCAGTCTGCACTCCCACCACTAGTAGAGCCCACCGATATTTGTTACTGATTGATTTGGTGATACGAGCCATTCTTCTGGAATGAGAAGAAATCTGAATTTCTCACTGGAAGGGGTAGGACGAGGCTTAAACAAAGACCTACGTACTGGATTTATTTCATTCTTCTATAATTTCTTTCTTACAATATTTTCAGAAAACCTGAAGAGATTTTATGACTATTCTCATGTGCCCTCTACCCAGATCCCCCTGTTATTAGCATGCCAAGCTCGTACGGTGCATTTTGCTGCTAGGGATCCTCGAGGGACATTGCTACACACACCCCATACTTAAAGATTTCAGCATGTTTCAGAGTTTTGAGCTCCATAGTTGTGTTCCTGAGCTTTAAGATGAGAGCACCTGGAGAAAATGTTAGACTTCCTCTGTCATGAGCTGTGGCTCATTTCCCTCGTTCGTTTTCTCCTTATGTTTGTTTGTATAAATGAATACAGTTCATTAATACTCATAGATATTAATTTTATGCTTTGAATTGGAATCCAATGTTACATTTTTTTCTCATCTTGTTGCTCCCAGAATTATAACCCTGACAGTGTGAGTTTGTCGGTTGACTTTGACATCCCTTCATCATATTTTTAAAAAAAACTTTTTTTAGTCTTTCCCTAATTTCTGGCACCACAAAATTCTGCAAACTCATTTTGCAAATGATCGCCCCAGCTTTAGAATCAGCCATTGCTCCCGGGGGCCGCTGGTTCCTTCGGTGGACAATGGTATTCTCAACAGCAGTCTGGGCTCTAGCTGCGCTGATTGCTACTAATGGATCCTGGCCTCTAGTACTTTTAAGTGGACAGAGCAAGAGAATATGTGTGTATGAACTAAGTCATATTCAAACCTTTATCTATGAGTAGATGCACATGTGCCTACGTGGTCATGTATTGACGCCTGCGTGCTCATTTACATCCGCGTCTCTATTAAGCTCTCTCTAGGTTCCTGTTGCCATCTCTAACTCTACGGCAGAGCTGCATTAAACAGCTCATTGGAACCTGTCTCCTGCACTCTCCTGCTACTTCTCAATCCTAGGCTAAGAGCGCCAGCTCCCACCCTGCGGCCAGCTCACTTAACTGTTGACATCAGGAGGAAGTGTGAGTGCGTTGCCTAGTCTCTCCAAGGTGTAGCTTGAAACAACAGAAATAAATCGTCACAAAGTTCTGCAGACTCCAAATCCGAAAGGCAGGTGTTAGCAAGGCTGCGGTGCTTCCAAGCCTTTAGTGGAAGATTGTTCCTTACTCTGCTCGGCTTCTGATGGGCCCGGCATTCCTGAGCTCCGGACGGTGTTAATCCAGACTGGTTCTGTCTTGCTGTGGCTGCCTCCCTCCGTGCATCTCTATCTCTGCGTTGCTTCTCTTTTCCTAGAAGGACACCAGGCATTTAAGGTTAAGAACCACCCTCATATCCTGGTGTTAACTTGATTAAATATTTTATCTGTTTGCAAATAAGACCACATGTATTGAACTCAGGCCCTTGTGCTTGCCAGGGAAGCACTCATTCCACTGAGCCATCTCCCCGG
>NDGN011552736.1:0-11683 GCA_002564285.1 Tympanoctomys barrerae | reverse complement strand
CAGGGCTGGCTGGCATGTGGTGCTGGGGGATTGAACCCCGGTCCCTGTGCTTTAGCTAAGCTTTAGCTAAGCTTGTTCTAAGTAGGTGCTTTAGACCATCGGGCCATTCCACCAGCCCATCAAACAGAAAATTTTTCAACAGAAAATTTTACCAACTCCAAAAACAATCTGGGGGTTAATGAAAAACAGTATTTTCAAACTTCTCTCCAAGTTGCAGTTTGTTTGTTTGTTTCTCTGTATTTTAGGGAAGGGTCTACAGGGTGTTCAGGGTTTCACTACTACTACTAGGTCGGACTCTTAGTGATCCACCTGTTTACAGCCTCCCAAGAGCTGGGATTACAGGAGTGTGCCAGCGTGCCCCACGGGTGGGGCCAGCACAGCAGGCCCCGGGATCCAACCCCTGGCTCCAGAGCCTGCTTGTAGGTGCTTTAATCCGCTGAGTTATTTGGCTGGCCCTCCAAATTGCAGTTTTGTCATAGGAATTAAGAGATTGTGTTTATTTGCTGGGAGAAGAAAAAACAAAACAAAACAAAAAAACCCGACGTGCTCTCCATAAATTTGCATTATTTAAAATGCCATGCCTGTGTGCATCACATGGGTGAGACACACCAGGGGCTCTCAATAAAGCACGCAAGCCTCTGAATCTCGGTGCGACGAAACTCCGCATCCGAGGACAATGCGGCCATTATACTCTTGGGGCGACTTGTATCCAAAGACGCTTCTGCATTCCTTGTATGAGGCAAGAAATACTCAGGCGATGATTCGCTCATCGTTTACTAATAATAGGATGAAGAAGGTGGAATGTTCTATCCCTGGCACAACGAGTTCTGCTGAGTGGCTAGAGAGGAGAGAATGTCTCCGTATTTCAGTGACCAAAGAGAAAGCACTTGAGGGCAAGAGCGAAAGCAAGTTCCAGGAAGTACGCATTTATTATCTCTGTGCCGTCTGTTGAGAGTCTTTGTCAATGAGATCATGCTTTTTGCCTGGGCTCGTTTATCTCTGCTGGCTTCCTTAACCATAGCATGTGCCCTTACCAAGCCAGCTGCTTGACAAAGGCCTTTTCTTGGGCTAGCGGGGGCCTAAAAAGAATTTTAAAAATCTGTGCAAGCAAATTTGTAATTCTAGCACACTTTGGGAGGCTGAGGCGGGAGGATCACAAGTTTGAGGCCATCCCGGGCAGGTTAGTGAGGTTCTATCTCAAAACTTAAAAAATTAAAGCAAGTGTAGAGATGCAGCTCATTGGGGAGACCCTGGGTTTAACCTTCAGTACTGAAAAAAAAAAAATACAAATCTAGTACTGCAGTTTGGGGAAAAAACATGTCCAAACGACAATTAGCAGAGTTACCCTTCTTTTTTTTTTTTTTTGCGGTACCAGGGATTGAACTGAGGACCCTGCGCTTGCCAAGCAAGTGCTTATTCTACTGAGCTATCTCCCTGGCCCCAGAGCTACCATTTTCATCTAGACACTACTCAGTAGTATATAAAAATGCAGTGCTCGTGTATAAAATAGTAAAGCAATTCTAAAATGAATTTTTTGATTTTTTTTTTTTGAAAGAAAGAGAAGGTCTTGCTGTGTAGTTCAAGCACCCCAAATTCATCATGGAGCCCAGGCTGGCTTCAAACTTGTAGTGATTCTCCCAACTCAGCCTCTTGAGTGCTGGGGTTTTATTTATTTATTTATTTATTTCATAATTTTATTGACAGACAAATAGCAATGAGACAGCTTCAGGGTCGTGGAGCCCCATGACCTCTGCCAAAGCCCATGTAAGGGGAGCTGGGTCTTAATGGACTGAAGAAAACTCTCTTGAGAAAGAAATAATAAATTGAATGTTATACTTTAAAAAAAAATTAATGGGTAGGGGTAGAAGGAGAGATTATAAGCATAAAAAAGACCAAATTTCACTGATGGTCAAATTTTATTTTTTGTACCAGGGATCGAACTCTGGACCTTGCACTTGCCAGGCAGGCACTTAGGCCGCTGCCAAAACTCACAGTTGAATGGGGGAACTACAGTCTTTAGGCCCCAATTCCACCACCCTGTGAAGCTGAGGGAGGAAGAGTGCAAGTACAAGCTCAGCCTAGGAGGACAAATGCCCATAGGGTCAGAGTGTTGCTCTGCCCCAAAGGACCTGGCAAGTGCAAAAGCAGGGGGCAGGGCCCGTGCATCGGGCTGAGGCAGCCGCCCTGGAGCTTAGCCAGTTGCTCCTAGAGCCTTGGGTCTCCGAGAGCTCAAGCTGGTGATGGTGCAGTTGCTCTGTATGAGCTCCAGGATCTGTTTGTCCTCCTCTGCCTGCTCAGCCCACAACTGGGTCAGGCACTCCAGCTGCATCAACCGCCCCTGAATCTGGTGACACGGCCTCTGGTTGTCCTGGATCTAGGCTTGCAGCTGTCCTGCCAGGCAGTCCGGCTCCTTCTGTAGGTGCTGGACCTCTGCCTGTAGCCACTGTTCCTCTTCCAAGGGCCCACTTTGGGCTCTGAGGCTAGGGACTCTGCTATGAAAGGAAGCAGAGAGTAAGTAAGCAGGCTCCAGGCCGCTGGTCTCTGGTCTCTCAGAGCCTCCACTCAGTTCTTGCCCCTCGCCCCCAATTCAAGCTCCTTGCCCCAACTTTGGCTTCCTGGATCACTTCTCTCAGACCAAGGTGATGGCCACACTTGAGGCTACTCCCCAGTGTGATTCTTGGGTGAGGCTTGGCAGTGTCCACACAACCCCTCCCTGCAGGTGGGGACACCAAGGCTCAGAATGATAGACTTGCCATCTCCTGGCACAGAGCGTGTTTCCTTTGCCACAGTGCCCTTGAGTCCACCCTACTCGTTGGCTAGTGTAAGCCACCTCCACAGCCTGGGGCATGGCCCTGCTTCCAGGTCACCCTTGTCCCTGCCCAGGCATCTGTCTTTTAGTTTTCACCCAGCTGTTCTCCAACTGCTGCACTAGCTTTGTGCTATGCTCCTCCTTCTTCTTTAAGGTGAACCTGTTCAACGCAAAAGAAACAGGGGACTGGCACATCTATCATACTGTCTTTGCCCTCTCATCCTCCTGGGCCTGAATGTAGGGTAACTCAGATTCAATACTGTTGAGCTGTGTGACACACAGCAGACCCTGGGTCGAGGAGAGTCTAGGGAGTAAACACAGGGTCAGGGGTGCACCGGGATGGAGGGGGAAAGGCGCATGCACAGTGGCCTGCCCTGACCTCCAGCCTAGAATGAAACTCGCCTGGTTTCATCCAAGACATTGAGGCCAGCACCGTGTGTAGTTTACTTTTATCTTGGCCACAACCAATTTCTGCCCGCGGGTTTCTTGGGAAACGTCAGGGCAGGGACAGGCAGGGGTGGAAAGACATCAGCACAATCGCGTGAGTCCTGGTGAATTTCAAGTAACTGCTGTGTAGCTCTGCTCCCCACCCCCAGAGACGTTATCCCAGCTGTGCTGAGTCCTAGCAAGGAAGTTATGGGCGTGGCCTCCCTTCTCCAGGCCCATTGGACGGAAGAACAGATGACGTCGTGGAGGCGTGGTCATTTTTCTAGGGTGAGGGAGGCTCAGACACACAGTTGACAGTTGCTCAAACTGTCAACGATGCTTATTCTTCAGTTTTGTCCTGTATTGCTTTTGCTCTAGGACAAAAATTATATATATAATTATATATTATATATATTACTCAATATATTTCTATTAAGGATTAAACCCAGGGCCTCGTTCTTGCTAGCTAGACAAGAGTTCTGCTCCTGAGCTCTACTACTGGCCCTTATTTTATTTTTTGAGACAAGATTTCATTAAGGTGCCCAGGCTGGCCTCAAACTTGCAATCCTTCTGCTTCAGCCTCCTAAGTTGCTGAGAATACAGCCATGCAGCTCCACACAGCTCTCAAAAGTTTATTTTATCAGACAAAATTATTTTCTTTTACAAAAATTGTTTTCCTCTATGGTTGATCACTTCTTGCTACACTCATGGACATGATCACGGCAAATCTCATAAAACTAATTTTCCAAATAAGCCGATTTTTCCTCATTCTTGGTAGAACTTGGGATGTGGCTTGCAGAGAGAAAAATTATACTTCTGAGGAAAAACTGTATCAGGAAGAACCATTATCAGACTGTAGCTCAGTCATTTTAGAGCTGCTGCAATCTATATGTAGACTGAACTAAATTACAAATTCTTCTGGTTTCCTGTAGTACCTCCTGGCAGCTCTTAAGAACCTCTCAGCTTTAAAACTTTTTCAGCTGAAGCTCAACTACTCCATGCCATTTTCAAGGGCTAAGCCTCATACCTGATATGTGGGCCACAAAGAAAGTTGACCCAACTACTGGATGCTGTAACCAGAGACAGTTGAATTAGAAACTAAGGCAACGTGTTGGCATTTGAACTAAAGAACTAGACACATTATCTACTGAGACTCCTCTCCATCCTAGGTTTTCTTAGCTTTCACCTACTTTTTATCAGTTGATAATGATGGAGTTAAAATTTCACAATCCACAGCCACTCTAGGTGACTTGGTGGGATCCTTTGGTCCTCTAAGTGGGTGATATTAGGAACATCCTCAAAGGAACTCATGTTCAAATCATACTGATGGCCCCATTTTATACTACTCTAAATTCAACCCAGTCATGGGATATTAGATAATCAAATTGCTCTAGATTGATGGCCATCATGGTACAAACCCAACATGCCAGGAGAGTGAGGCAGGAGGATCACAAGTTCAAGCCCAGCCTGGGCAACTTAGTGAGAACCTGTCCTTAGAGTCCAAGGTACTTGTTACAGTTCTGAGGCTTCATGCACCCAACTACTGATGTCACAGTACCTGGGGAAGTAGCACTGCCTTTTTATAGCTGGAAACTGAGGCTCAGAGAAGTGAATTACTTTAATCAAGGTTATCCAGCTAGAAAGTAACAAAGCTGGAGCTTGAACCTAAGTCAGTGGGATCCCAGACCTCGGATTCCTCTGTATTTGACTCTTCAAAGTGCCCCTACAAAGGGTGTGACGGACCAGGGGACCAAAGGACCAAAGTTGCTCCTTCAACTTTGAGCATAAGCAGAAAGGGAATAAGGTGTAGGGCAATTCTCCTTCAGGACTAAACTGTCTGCAGTGGGGCTTTGGGAGAGGTGGGATCCTCAGTGACTACTGTGGAAGGAGGCATCCCTGGCCCAGGTTGCCCCTCCTTACCTGCCACTTCCTCTGCTGTACTCCCCCATAGCAATTCGTGGCACTGCACACCTGGCCTAACAGGCAGTTGGCCATTCCCATGTGGTCCTGGCTCATGGCCCAGTACTTCAGATTTCAGTCTTTGCCTAATCTTGATGAGTTCTTCAGCCTTGCAAGCCAAGTTCAGGGCTTCTTCCCTCGCCTGGAAGTCACGCCCTTTGGGGCTGGACTCCGAGATCCCTGTCCACCATTAGATTAGGCTCGCATCTGTAGCTCTTTAGGACAGGACTGCGCTTGTCGCCCCCACGGCACCACCTTCCCTCGCCGTCACTGTGCAGTGAACAGTGTCCAAGGTCCAGGAAACAGCCCTGGAAGACGATGCACACTCCTGGTAGACTTGCTCAGACTCGGGCTCAGCGCAGCCCAGAAGCCCGCCCTCTGCTGGCGAAACCTGCTCCCGGCTCATGCCAATGTGCTGCTGACCCAAGACCACAGGATAGGAACACGAAAGGACAGATAGTAGGAAATCCATTTATTCTAAACGAAAAGACAAAGGGTCTCATCACTAGGACACCACAATCCGGTCCTTGCTTCCTCCCTCTGTCTTCTGCTACCAATAAATATGTTTTCGAGCCCCAACTAATTATAAGAATCTTCCTATTGGCTGGCTGCAACCTCTACTATGCTACTGGACAGCCTTTCCCCCAGGATAGGCAAAATATTTCCCAGGCTAGGGTCATACTCTTCCTGTGAGCCCACCCAGGAGCCTCTGTCTGAGCTCCAGTGGTCAGAAGGCCAGAGGTGTCTCCAAGGGAATAGGAGCCCTCTAAATGAATGTTTTTAATTTTCAAAGATTAAAAAATGTATTTTCCTTAAAAAATTATTTTTACTTCTTTATTCTTAATTTTAATTTGTTTTTTGTCTTTTATATTTTAAAAAGTGTAAACAATTTTTTCATAGTTATCTTGAACTTTAATAAAAGATAAAAGCGCTACCTGTGAAGAAGAGGCAGGGATAGGGTGGGAAGGGGCTGAACAGGGCAGCAGGGGTAGGGGCTCAGAGCTCTGGCCCCCATTTCTCTAGGCTTTGGCTTTCAGTCTTTTTGGGTCACAATGATCTCCATGTAGCCATTCTTGTCAGCCAGGTGGGAAAAGGGAATGCGGGGTGGTGCCCAGGGGCTCTGGTTTGCATGCAGGTGCATCGGGGTCTGCTGAGGTAGGCTTCTGGGGGTGGGGCTCAGCCTCAACCTCGTCTGGTGCTCCCCACTGTTCACAAGGGTCCTCTCTGTAAGCTCTCCGGAGAGATAGCAGCAGGTGCTAAGGGCTAGGCCACCCTGTGCCCTTCTGCCCCTGGCCTGGTTCTCTCACACGCTCTGCTAAACACCCTCCATGGTTGCAGCTGCAATGTCCTTAGTGTCTTTGGCCTCTGGAGCGGCCTCCTCAGCAGGACTCTTTAGTAGGTGCTATAAGCTTGCTCTGACACTCCCTGCACTCACCCACAGGCCTCAACACAGGCTCCTGCAGCATTAGCAGCTTTCTACGGAGGGAGAAGGGCTCAGCGCCTGGCCCCAGCCCAGGCTATGGACATGTCAGGCCCTATGTGAAGGCCATACCTGTTCTCTGCCAGATGGTTGGCAGGCTCCTTCTTCTCCTGATGTTGCTCGTTAGCACTGCCTTCCGCTTTGGGCACAGAGTAACATCTCTTCGAGGAGCGGGGCAGTGGTCAGGGCTCACTTAGGCTATCTGACTCTACACCCTATAACTCCTGTTGCTTTGAACCATGGACCAGTTCACTGATGGTGTTCGTGTTCTCAGAGAGCTGTAGACAGAGATGTTCCTGCTCCTCTACCGAGTTCTTGAGCTCCAGCTTTTGTTGCATGACCTCCACCAAATGGGTCTGGAGCCACAATAGCAGGGTCAGGCTCCAGGCCCAGAAGAGAGACTCACTCATCAGCTGCTTCTCCATGGCCTCTATCGGGCCTGGTACTCTGCCCAGACACATGGTTGCCCTTGTTCCCAGGCTCAGAGGCCTTCTCCTCAGGTTTTTCCTGGGCCAGGTGACTGAGCTGTCCCTTCTGTTCTCTTAGCTGCCTGTGCAGCAAAGCCCACTCTTCCTGTGTACTGGTGAGAGCTGCTTTTAAAATGCCACCTCCAGCAAGAGAGGTGCTAAAAGACAAGCACCAGCGTTGGGGGCAAACCTATTGCTCTTAGGGATATGGTGTCTGACCACTGGCTCACAGGGAGGGTATGGGATTCAAAGGAATCAAAGGGTGGGGAAACCAAGGAATTGGGGTGTTCAAAGGGACTATGGGGGGCGGGGTATGGGAAAGTGTCACAGAGAAGAGCCTCTCAGCTGTCTGTGTCCTCTGGGATGATCATATCCTGTTGGGCCAAGGAATCTCTGCATGCGTTTTCATGAACCCAACCTCTTTTGCTATGGGCAGCCACCAGCTGGGAAACAGCCACCAGTCCAACACTTCAAAGGCTCTAAAGTTCTCTTCTCTCTCCTTGATTCACTTTTGTCATGTGTCCTTCTTACCCTCTGTCTATCCCCCTTGGAGTCTCCCCTTACCTTCCCAAGACAGAGCGAGGAGGCTCATCTGGGGTGACAGCTGCTTCTGGTGTCAGCTGTATTCCAGGCCCTCCTGAGGGCTGGCCAAGAAAGTGAGAAGGCACAAAGGTGGCCAGGTCTCTCACACAAGGGCTGGACCTCAGTGGCTCCATCACCTGAGTATTATGCAGCTCCTGGTGAACCCCGTCCAAGGCCATGTTGTCCTACATCTCCTCTTGCCAAAGCTGAGTCATAACTTGCATGTGTAGCGGAAGCTGTTTAGGCGACCACATTTCCTTCTTGGAGGCCAGCTGCTACTAGGTCTTTGTAGGTGGACACTGGGTACACAGGATCATGTCTCCTTGCTGCTTTAGACCCTGGGCCTCCTGGCTCTTCTGCCCCATCTGGGGAAAACCCATGGCTGAGGGCAGGGGATGACTTGCTGCTTCCTGAGTCTAAGGCCATTCGCAGGGTGGAAGCATCCACAGCCAGAGGCCTTCTGTACCCACCCTCAAGCCTCAGAACCTCCTTTCTCACCACTTGGACTTTACAGATGTGGAGAATCAGAGGGAGCCAACCCATGCTTGTCAAACACACTACTCTAGCATCAAATCCTTTGTGTACATTATCTCATTTTAATCCTCAACGTTTCTTTGAGGAAAATGCTAATCTCCTTTAGAAGCAAAGGAAACTGAGGCTCAGCAATAATGAAACATTGGCATCATGGCCAGAGGAGCTAAGATTAGAATCCAGCCTGAACCAAGGAAGCTCCCATCAAACTCTGTCTCTAGGATAAGGGGTCCTTAGGCCTCCAGCAGGGATGCTGGTGGCTGGACCTCGGAGGAGCCTGGGGCTTTCTACTTCTAACAGACTCTGGGAGCAAGAAACAGCCACAGGCCTGCACTGCAGGACTCTGAAGAACCCTGGGACAGGATGTGGCAAATCTGTCTGGCTCCAGCCCCATCCCTCCCCATAGGTGGCATCTCTGTCTTAGCTCAACCTCGTAGGGCAGCAGTTAGCATGGTCATGAACTCTGCCANCTCCTCTTTGACATGCTGCTCCAACTGCATCATGCTGGAGATTCCTACGCTGTCACTGTTCTGCCAAGAATGGCAATCAGTGCCACCGACACAGCCAGACTCAGGGCCCCAGACCTGTGTGCCCGTAGGACAGGGCAGGATGGAGAAGAATCTCTCCCCAGCAGACGCACAAGCAGGGCTCTAACTCCCAGGGCGCCTTCACAATGAGGTCTCCAGTGCCCTGTTTTATGTATGAGTGGAGGGTAGAGGGGTGAGTGTGTTATTTTGTCCTGAAGGACCTGCCAAGTGAGGCCGGTGAGCAGCAGCCACACACTGACCCGAGGAAACCTTCCTAAAGCTCAGCCACTAGTGGCTCCTAGAGCCCAAGGTTCTGCGAAAGCAGCGGGCTGATGGTGGTATAGTAGCTTTGCCTGGACTCCAGCATCTCTCTGCACTCTTTGGCCTGCTTGAGCCACAGCTGTGCCTTGTGTACCAATTACAGCACCTGTTCTTTCTGTTTTGGATTCAGGCAATACAGCCTGTGGTGGTTTTACATCTGGTCTTTCAACTGTCCCGACACATAGTCCAGGTCTTTCTACCACCTGGACTTCGGTCTCTGGCTGTTACAAGGGTACCTCTGAGAGGGCAGCCTCTGGCCTCTCAGAGCCTTGGCTCAGTTCTTTTCCCCTGAATTCAGGCTCCTTGCCCCAACTTTGGCTCCCTGGCTCACTTCTCAGACCAAGGTGATGGCCACACTTGAAGCTACTCCCCAATGTGATTCTTGGGTGGGGCTTGGCAGTGTCCACACAACCCTTCTCTGCAGGCGGGGACACCAAGGCTCAGAATGACAGACTTGCCATCTCCTGGCACAGAGCGTGTTTCCTTTGCCACAGTGCCCTTGAGTCCGCCCTACGCCATGGGCCAGTGTAAGCCACCTCCACAGCCTGGGGCATGGCCCTGCTTCCAGGTCACCCTCGTCCCTGCCCAGGCATCTGTCTCTTCATTTCCACTCAGCTATTCTCCAACTCCTGCACTTGTCTTGTGCTGCGTTCTTTCTTCTCCTCTATCTATGAGGTGATGATGATTCTTCTTCCAGTAAGAATCACCCAGATGCAGGGTGAACCGAGCTCACTCCCAGTACCTTCCATATCCCCAGAGCCCAAGAGAAAGCCTTATTGTAGCCTCCCCATCCCAGTCCTTAAGCTCCCTGAAGATAAAAGAGGGTCTCTAGAGGCCACAGTTCTTTGGGAAAGAGGATGGGAAGAGCATACAGAAAGACAGCCAAAGGGAAAAGGCACACACTTGAAGTGATGGCACACTAGTGAGAGTAGTGCCTAGAGAAGGGACACTACGTGCTGACAACCTGTCATCAGAAGCTGGAGCAGGAGTACTATGGACTTTGCAGGTCTGTCACTGAGCAGTGTGGGCCTTAGGAACCATGAAAGACAGAAAATGTCTGAGTGTTAAGGATGCAAAGAGGTAGAGTAGGGTAGACATGTTGCCGTAGTAAGAGGGACAGTGATACCTGCCAGGAGCTATGGGGGTGAGGATACGGCTTGCTCAGGCTTTGGGTAGCATGCCAACACTTTGGATGGGCAAAGCTCACAGCAAGGGCTGCTGTCCTCCTTGCTCACCCCCAGAGGACCTCACTCGCCCTGCATCTCAGCAAAGGTCCATTTAGGCTCTGACCTGGTACAGCCAGAGCAGGCAAAAGGAAGGTGTGCTGAGTCCTGGGAGGCATTGCTCTTCCCAAGAGCCACCGTCCCTGTAGTGACTGAAACTGCGCTGTACTGACCCTGACCTGCTTCTCTACTTTGAAAACCAGACTTCCCTGGAAGGGATTACTGGGATACACAGGGAACAGCTAAAAGTAAGTTTGAGAGATGCTGAGACTCAGATTTTTCTGATGAATGATAGCAAGTAAATGGCGAAGCAGACTCAACACTCAGACCTTTTCCTACTCCAACTGCCTTGGGTTCTCCTCACCACGCACTGGGGGTCTTTTGGAGAACCCAGGGGCGAGTCATTTTTCTCATCGGCCCACCGTCCTTGATACTGAGGACAACCAAATAGCAGCTGCCATGTACTGAAAGTTCACTCTGCACCAGGCCCCAGGGAATTGACATAAAAACATTTTGTTTAAACTTTATCACTCTAGACACAATTCTCTCTCTATGTGGTGCTGGGAATCAAACTCAGTACTTCACAGAAGCTCAGCTAACACCCTACCACTGAGCTATAGTGAGTGTCCCCAGCCCTCAACTGCAGAATTGTTAACCATTACCTGACACCTTCCTCATTGTTAGTTGTTACCCCCTTCTGCCATTTGAGGCCTCACCCCGGCAGCGGAGTTCACACCCTTAGATGAGTGACAGTCACCCACAGTGGTTGTCCCAGGATTACTGCTTGTTGTAATCATCTTCGTCACTACTCCAAAGTCATTAAGGTTATTTTTGTTGTTGTTGTTAAAATTCTCTCAGATGTGTAAAGGAAAAACCATGCATGGCACTCATGAAAACAAGAAGCACCTGTACTTATATCCTCCTGTGTAGCTCTGAGAAAGGACTGCCTCACACCCCACTTACTGGGATGCCACCAAAAACCTTACAGAGTATTGCAATCATCAGTTAATGACCGAGGAACTGTTAATGTGACTACCTAGAAAAAAGACAAAAGGCAATCTGGCCAGTGTCTGGGGATATTGTGGCAGGAGGATTGTAAATTGTGGCTAGACTAGGGAAAAAAAATAAATAAAAAACTGTCTCCAAACTTTTTTTTAAAAAGGGGCAGGGGCCTAGAGATACTTCCTGTACTCAACTCCTAGTACTACCAAAAACCCTCCAAAATCCCAAAATACAAATAAAACCAAACAAATTGGCAATAACTGTGGTGGGGTGTAGCTCAGTGATAGAGACTGGCCTTGGGCTCAGTCCCTAGCAACACACACACACACACACACACACACACACACACACACACA